>CM077098.1:97603442-97889567 GCA_039513925.1 Platanthera zijinensis | reverse complement strand
TTTCGTGAATTTATGTTTATTTAGTTTCGGGTCGTTTGACGTTTGTTTAATATTACTTATATATAATATTATATATATATATTATATTTATATATAAATAGCCTTGATTAGACGGAACCCTATTCATCATCCCTACCCGAGCCGATGTCAGTTTCACAAAAAGAGAAGGGGCGGCTTTGTCGCGAGCTTTCGCCGCCTATCGTGAGAGTTCCGGTGGACGGAATCGTAGTTGGAGAGTAGATTCGGAAAGCTCTCGCCGAGATCTACGCGTGGGTGGTAAGTATTTCCCGTTTCTTGGATTTTTGGGTGTTAGGTTATGCGATTTTGACTTCCTTTTTCCTCGTAAATTTCAGCAAACATTGTTTAGAGTTCTTAAGGCGTCCTCATCAGCAGAGCGCTCAGAGCGTCGGATTTTGGGAGTTTCGAGGCAAGTGGTGATTTTTCCCTTACTATGTTATTTATTTCATTTCTTTCCCTTTCTTTCCCTCCTTAGAAGGTAGGAGTAGTGTAGGGAGTAGCCTTGAAGAATCCATAGGATAGTGTAGAGTTCGGCCGGAGAATTTGCCGAGTATCGGTATGTTTGTCCAGAAATCTGTCGGGTATGGGATAATACATAGGGTAATTTCATCGACTATAGGTAGAATAGCCTAAGGAAAATTCGTCGGGTATGAATTATAACTTAAGGAAATTTGCCGAATATAGCGGAGTGGACCTGAGTAGAATTCGTCGAGTGAAATTCGTCGGGTAATAGTGTTTTCATGGATTGAATTCGTCGAGTGATTGGCGTCGAGTTCGTTGAATGTCGATAGATGCAACGTTTAGTTAAGGTAGGTTCGTCGAGTATCGTTGGTTATGGCATTGAGTGAAGACAAATTCGTCGAGTATTCTAGACAAATTCGTCGTATATGACCTAGGCTTAGGAAGCGTTTAGTGGTCAGGATGCTAAGTCATTTTTCGTCGAGTATACACGCCGAATCGAGTCCTGTTCATCGAGTATCGTCGGGTGTAGCTGTTTACCACCAAGTCTAGTTCGTCGAGTATTCCTTGGTTTCGTTGGGTATATTTGACAAATGTAGCTGGACTTAGTTTATTTTTCGTCGTTTTGTCAATTCGCCGAGTATGGGTCTTTTGGTAATTTTTTGGGTTGTTCTCTCCTCTTGTCATGAAAGTATTTTGGTGTTAGGTTTGGGGTTTATTGGAGTTTTGGAGGTGTTTTTGACGGCTAGGTTGACAGTGATAAAGGACCACCAACATGACGGCGTTTCGTGAATCATTGCACTTGGTGGGTTTTTCTTTTGTCTCTTCTTATGGACGTTGGGTTGTGTTGAATAATGTACCACAATGCCTTTTTGAGATGTTTTTTTCTTTTGGGTCTGTTAGTTCGTGTTGGACAATGTGGCCATCGACTCAGAACCATGAGTTTTTTCCAGTGTTAATGATTCACGTGTTTAGAGCTGTTTGGTCTCTTTGCTTTCTATGGTTTAGTCATGTGTGGAATACTTACTCTTATAGATTTTATCGAAGCATGGCTTCACTTCGCACTTGGTGCAATTTCTCTTACTCTATTATTGATGTTCCTGCTTTACTTGTTATAACTTGACTTTTTAGCTGAGGTTTATCAACCATTCTTATAATTGGGGTTGGTAACCCTTTTTGTTTTCTCTTGATTACTACCTACTTATATTTTTGTTTACCACTTGTAATTTCTTGCTGGAGTGTTTTTTCTTTGAATGCCTCAGGCCCGGAGCAGTAGCCAATTGAGCGGCTAGGGTTTAGTTGGGGCTTGCAGTCTGCAGCGGTTGCGGTTGTCTTTACCTCATTGATTGTGAGGTAGTAGTTATTGTTGTGTTTTAGTTCAGACATGCATACTTTCAGTGGGTTCGTGTCAGGTTGTTGACGTCCACTAGTGATTTTCTTATAGAATGTTAAGTACTTGCTAGCTGTTAAATCTGTTTTCTTTATGAATGGTTGGTTTTACTTTCTCTCTAGAAAGGTTTTGTATGATTGATGCATGATTAGTTATTTTCAAATTATAAAAGCATCTTCTGACTATCTCATGCATAACATCACTTTAAATCAAGTCACTATATTTTAACTAACGTAAAAGCTATTTCTATACTTATATTAAATCTAGAGATATGCATAACATGAGTTATCATGTTTGGATGTTTATGCTCATGTAAGATGTTAAACCACATAAACAAAGTATTTTCCGCAGCGTATATTTGTATTTTTACTTGTGGAATAGTTGATCCACTGAGCCGAGGGATACACCCATTAAAACTTAACCTAAATTACAGTTTTATTCATAATAAACTTATGGATTTCAGTTAAAGTGTTGAGTTGGTGTTTGAGCGTCTGTAGTTATCCCCTGAACGGCGTGGCATCACGACACATGTTTTCTCTTACTCTGATATGTCGTTCAATTGCGGAGAAAAATGCGGGTTGTGGCAGTTGGTATCAGAGGGATATGTTGTTTGGCATTTGATCGAACAATTATCTCATGTTGATTTTAGTTGTCTTGTTCCATTGCATACACACACTGATGTGTCATCAGTACATCTTGGCTGAAGCATGAACACTATACTCATAAGCATGTCAAGAAGTATTTGGGGCATGTTATGTAGTATGGGATGCATAACAATCATCACATGATGCACATTAGATTTTACTTTTTGTTACATGCGATATTATGTAGTATGGGATGCATAATATTTCATGTGTACGCCACTCATAACATGCATTAAGGCCTTTATTAGATTGCATAGCACAACATGCATGACATAACATAGCATTAGCACATGTGTCAAGCTAAAGATTTACATGATGATATACGTACAAACATGAGTTTTAAAACAAAAAGAATGGTAATTCATGCATTCATGGTCTATGCACATGAGTCAATACGATGACGGTATATCATTCTAAGTTTAAGCATGACATCATTATGAAAATCCCAGAGCAAGTTAACAGCTTGAGCAAGTATTTATATGTGTATGGTCTGAACTAAGTTGTGTAGTTCTAGCAGTTAAGCTAGGTTTTGATTGGTTATTCGTTATATTCTTAGGATGCCGCATAAGCGCGTTGCGACGAGAGAGATTCCCAGTCTGAGGGCGAGTCATCTGGTGTGCAGAGTGAGACCGTGATTGAGGGTCTGCGTCAGAGCAATGAGGCTCTGTCTAGGCATATGGTGGAGATGCAGTCGCAGATCCAGGCGCTGTTGACTGTCGTTTCAGGACAGCAACTGAGAGTGCAGGACCCTGCTGTGGGTAAAGATGTTCCCGTTCCTCCCGCTCCTTTAGTGCCTCCAGTCCTGCTGCCACCAGAGATGAACTTCATCTCGCATTTTCAGCGATTAGGACCTCCTACCTATGACGACAGAGCAGACTTCATGGCTTTGGATGATTGGATAATGCAATAGAGGAGATGTTCTCATACTCCAGAATTTCTGCAGACCAGAGAGTGATGTTCGCTGCGTACCAGCTTCAGGGTCTTGCGAAGAGCTGGTGGTTGAGAGAGAAGGAGAACCTTAAGGACTGATGTTCGTGGGAGTCCTTCAAGGAGTTGTTGCTAAGGAACTTTCTGTCATCGATCGAGTAAGACCGCTTGATGAATAATTTTCTGCACCTGAAGCAAAGACAACTCACAGTCAGTGAGTATGAAATAGAGTTTAACAAGTTGAGCCGGTTTGCCCCTGATTTGGTATCTTCTGAAGCTAACAGAGATAAGTACTTTCTGGGTGGTCTTAGGAATGACATCTAACAATTGGCTAGTGTTTATGGATCTGAGAGTTATGTGGAGGCAGTTGAAGCTGCTCTTAAGGTTGAAGCTACTGACAATGCCAATAACCGAGGCATGCAGATGAGAAAAGATAAGAGGAAGTCTGAAGGTGGTAAGAACTCTCAGGAATCTGATTCTGCTTCAAGGAAAAGAAGCAAGGAGGTGTGCAGTTTCTATGGCCGGCCTAACCATCCATTTGATAGATGTTTCAAGAGATTGGGAGCTCAGAAGTAGGAGCAAGTGCATGCGATTCAGAGCGCTCTCAAAGGAGATTTGGTTTGTGTCATGGGTAAGAAGAAGGGGCACGATGCTTCCCATTGTTGGTCTAAGGAAAGGGTCTGCTTCTAGTGCGGACAGAAGGGACATTTCAAGTCAAGTTGCCCGCAGACTCAGCCCGCGCTGCAGCTAGTTCCACTTCAGGCACTACTGTCTCCGTATAATTTCGATAAAAGGAAGGGCAAGCTGAATGTGATGTCTATGGAGGAATCTTATACGTCTACCCAAGCGATTTCAGGGAAGTTTAAGGTCAAGAACCGTTGGGTGCACGTTCTTTTCGATTCGGGTGCTACCCACTCGTTCATGGCTAGGACTTTCGTAGAGCGTCATCGTCTGAATCTCGACCTAATTGGTGACTCATTTCACGTTAAGTTTCCTTCCGGTGATTCGGTGGTGTCGGACCGTGGTATCCGGAGTTGTCCGATCCTTTTAGGAGATTTCCTAGCTTTTGCTAATTTGAAGGTGTTGGACCTGGTTAACTTCGATGTGATCTTGGGAATAAACTGGTTGTCCAGATATAATGCAGTTATCCAATGCAAGGTTAAGCGTTTGAACTTCAAGATGGACAACGACCACCCTAGGAGTGTTTATGGTTTTCCGCGCTAAGATTCTTCGATTATTTCTGCAGTACGTGCTCAGAAACTTTCGAATTTCGGTTATTTTGCTTGTTTGGTTTCTATTTTGGAAACCGTTGGTAGTTTGCCGCGCATTGAGGATGTTCCCGTGGTGCGGGAGTTTTTGGATGTCTTCCCAGATAGCCTTCCTTGTCTTTCGCCTGAGAGAGATGTGGAGTTCGTTATAGATTTGGAGACGGGTACTCGTTCTATAGCTAAGACACCGTACCGTATGGCCCCGCGTGAGCTGGAAGAGTTATTGCAGTGTGGATTTATTAGACCAAGTTCTTCGCCTTGGGGTGCTCATGTATTGTTTGTGAGGAAGAAGGATGGATCTATGAGGTTATGTATCGATTATAGGGAATTGAACAAAGTAACTATCAAGAACCGATATCCCTTACTGCGGATAGATGATTTGTTTGATCAGTTGTGTGGTAGTGCAGTGTTTTCGAAGATTGACCTTCGTTCAGGCTACCATCAGTTGAGGATCCGTGAGTCGAATGTTCCACAGACCGCCTTTCATTCTCGGCATAGACATTTTGAGTTCTTGGTGATGTCATTTGGATTGATGAATACACCCTCTGCCTTCATGGACATGATGAACAGAGTGAGAGTGTTCAAGAATTTTCTGGCCCGTTTTGTGGTTGTGTTTATTAATGATGTTTTGGTTTATTCCCATAGTGCTGAGGAGCATGCCCAATTCTTGCGGTTGGTTCTATCTGCTTTGAGAGAGCATAAGTTGTATGCTAAGCTGAGTAAGTGTGAGTTTTGGTTACCTCAGGTTTCCTTTTTGGGTCATGTGGTGAATAAGGATGGAATTTCTGTTGACCCTGAAAAGATAGCTGCCGTAATGGATTGGAAAATACCTACCACACCCAAAGAGATAAGAAGCTTCCTAGGGTTGGAAGACTATTATAGAAGATTTGTGGAAGGATTTTCTACGTTGTCTGCGCCCCTGACTAGGCTTACGCAGAAGAATGCATCGTTCGTATGGAGCGATAAGTGCGAGGAAGCTTTTCAGGAATTGAAAAAGAGATTGTGCACTGTTCTAGTGTTGACTTTGCCTACCGAAGGATTAGAGTATACCATATATGTGGACGCATCGCACGTCGGGATTGGATGTGTCTTGATGCAAGAAGGTAAGGTAATTGCGTATGGGTCGAGGCAGTTAAAGATACATGAAAAGAACTACCCTACTCATGACTTAGAGTTTGCAGCAGTAATTTACGACTTGAAATTGTGGAGACATCTTTTGTATGGCGCACTGTGAAAGATTTATACGGACCATAAGAGTTTGAAGTACATCTTCACTCAGAAGGAATTAAACCACTTGTGTGCATTCTCCTACACAAAATGGTGTTGCTATATCATTCTTCATTCCATACCACCAAACGATCTGTTTCAAATTTCTGTACATCTTAGTAGAACCAGGGTGGTAGGAAACACTAGAACCATGTGCAAGCATGTTAAGGCAAACCATGGACGGCCTGGTGTCAATCTAACGCCTTTGGAGATTCCAAGTTGGAAGTGGGAGCGTATTTATATGGACTTTATTACCGATTTGCCGAGATCTCCCCTAGGACATGATTCAGTTTGGGTTATAGTGGATAAACTAACGAAGTGTGCTCACTTTGTGCCGTTTAAGATTGATTACTCCATGAAAAATAACAGAGTTATGTTTGGATGAAGTAATCAGACTGCATGGAGTACCTGTTAGGATTATATCGGATCGAGATTCCAGGTTTACTTCTCATTTTTGGAAAAGTTTACAGGAAGGGTTGGGTACCAACCTTAAATATTCAACCGCCTATCATCTGCATACCAATGATCAGACGGAGAGAGTAAATCAGATTATGAAAGACATGATAAGATGTTACATCTTGGACCACAGAGGAGCATGGGATGAGCGGCTGAGACTGATGGAATTCACATACAATAACAGTTATCAGGAAAGCTTATAGATCGCCCCGTTTGAGGCTTTGTATGAGAGACGTTGCAGTACTCCCTTATTTTGGGCTGAGGTTGGTGAAGGACCGTTGTTGGGTTCAAAAGCTTTAGAAGAGATGAATACCTATGTGACACATATTCGCGAGAAGCTTCAGATAGCTCAGGAGCGTTATGAGAAGAATGCCAATCGGCGAAGGACCGACTTGGAATTTGCTGTTGGGGATATGATTTTTCTTAAAGTTTCCCCGATATCTGGTGTTAAGAGGTTTGAAAAGAACCGCAAGTTGGATCCTAGGTATGTGAGACCTTTCAAGATTGTTGAACACATTGGAGTGTCAGCTTATAGGATGGATTTGCCCGCAAATTTTTTTTGTATGCACGATGTGTTTCATGTGAGCCAATTGCAGAAATGTGTGCTTAGTGACCGACAGATTCTTGATTCGATGCCCCAGTTGCAGCCTAATCTTTCTTATGTTGAGGTGCCTGTTCGCATTTTAGATACTCAAGATCGGGTGTTGCGGAGGAAGATAATACTCATGGTTAAAGTTTTGTTGAGGAACCAAGACGTTGAGAGCGCGACTTGGGAGTTGGAGTCAGCTATGAGGGAGGCTCATCCTCATCTGTTCTCTGAGTTTGTTTGGTAAGTTTTTCTAGTTTCTATAACCCTCGGTTATTTTCCTTCTGTAGTAGGATCTTTTGTGCGTAAAGATTCAGGACGAAACTTTCTTTTAGGGGGAGTGGTTGTAACACCCCCGAATTTTCGATGTTTATTTTAACTCTTTTGATGGCGTACTTATGACGTCAGGGCGTTACGTTGACGCAGTTGTTAGATATCGTTGCTGGAGCGTGACTGTTGCTCATTTGGTACCTGAGATTTTGACTTAGAAGATTAGCTTGGCTAATTTCTAGTGTATTTTTTTGAGATATCTCTTGCGAGCCGGGTTTATTTTGGAACTCGGTGGAGTCTTTTTGGGATATTTGGTGTTTTGACTTCGGGGAGTTTTTACCTGAGTTTGGTTTGTCAGATTTCGATTTCGACTTCGCCTTTGGATTCGTAGCGTCGATATTTAGCTACGGTGCAAAGTTCGTGAGATTTCAAGTTGGTTTGGGTTTCGGGTCGTTTGGACGTTTATTTAATAATTACTTATAATATTATATATATATATATATATATATATATATATATATATAATCGCCTCGATTAGACAGAACCCTATTCATCATCCCCTACCCGAGTCGACGGCAGTTTCGTGAAAAGAGGAAGGGGCAACGTTGTCGCGAGCTTTCAGCCGCCGATCGTGAGAGTTCTAGTGGACAGAATCGTAGTTGGAGAGTAGATTCGGAAAGCTCTTGTCGAGATCTACGCATGGGTGGTAAGTATTTCCCATTTCTTGAATTTTTGGGTGTTAGGTTATGCGATTTTGACTTCCTTTTTCCCCATAAAGTTTTAGCAAACATTGCTTAGGAGTTCTTGAGGCCGATCCTCATCAGCAGAGCGCTCGGAGCGTCGGATTTCAGGAGTTTTGAGGCAAGTGGTGATTTTTCCCTTGCTATGTTATTTCGTTTGTTTATTTCCCTCCTTAGAAGGTAGGAGTAGTGTAGGGAGTAGCCTCGAAGAATCCATATGATAGTGTAGAGTTCGGCCAGGAATTCGGCAAGTATCAGTATGTTGGTCTAGCAGAAATCTGTCGGGTATGGGATAATACCTAGGGTAATTTCGTCGACTCTAGGTAGAATAGCCTAAGGAAAATTCATCGGGTATGAATTATAACTTAGGGAAATTCATCGAATATAGCAGAGTGGACCTGAGTAAAATTCGTCGAGTGAAATTCGTCGGATAATAGTGTTTTCGTCGAGTGAATTCGTCGAGTGATTGGCGTCGAGTTCGTCGAATGTCGATAGATGCAGCGTCGAGTTAAGGTTGATTCATCGAGTATCGTTGGTTATGGCGTTGAGTGAAGGCAAATTCGTCGTATATGACCTAGGCTTAGGAAGCGTTGAGTGATCGGGACGCTAAGTCCTTTTCGTCGAGTATACACGCCGAATCGAGTCCTGTTCGTCGAGTATCACTGGGTGTAGTCGTTTACCACCAAGTCTAATTCGTCGAGTATTCCTTGGTTTCGTCGGGTATATTCGACGAATGTAGCTGGACTTAGTTTAGTTTCACCGTTTTGTTAGTTTGCCGAGTATGGGTCTTAGGGTAAATTTTTGGGTTGTTCTCTCCTCTTGTCGTGAGAGTATTTTAGTTTTAGGTTTGTGGTTTATTGGAGTTTTGGAGGTGTTTTTGACGACTAGATTGGCAGTGGATAAAAGACCATCAACATGACGACGTTTCGTGAATCATTGCACTTGGTGAGTTTTTCTTTTGTCTCTTCTTATGGACTATTGGGTTGTGTTGAACAATGTACCACAGTGCCTTTTTGAGATGTTTATTTTTTTTGGGTCTGTTAGTTCGTGCTGGACAATGTGGTCACCGACTCAAAACTATGGGGTTTTGCCAGTGCTAATGATTCACGTGTTTAGAGTTGTTTGGTCTCTTTGCTTTCTATGGTTTAGTCATTTGTGGAATGCTTACTCTTGCAGATTTTATCGAAGCATGACTTCACTTCGCACTTGGTGCAATTTCTCTTACTCTACTATTGAAATTCCTGCTTTACTTATTATAACTTGACTTTTTAGCTGATGTTTATCAGTCATTCTTATTGTTGGAGTTGATAACCCCTTTTGCTTTCTCTTGATTACTACCTACTGATATTTTTGTTTACGACTTGTAATTTCTTGGTTGTGTTTTTTCTTTGAATGCCTCAGGCCCGGAGCAGTGGCTGGCTAGGGTTTGGTTGTGGCTTGTGGTCTGCAGCGGTTGCGGTTTCCTTTACCTCATCGATTGTGAGGTAGTAGTTGTTTTATTTTAGTTCAAACAAACATACTTTCAGTGGATTCGTATCAGGTAGTCGACGCCCACTGGTGGTTTTCTTGTAGAATGTTAAGTGCTTGCTAGCTGTTAAATCTGTTTCTTTATGAATGGTTGGTTTTACATGCTCTCTGGGAAGGTTTTATGATAGGATTGCAAGATTAGTTATTTTCAAAGTATAAAAACATCTTTTGACAATCGCATGCATAACATCACTTTAAATCAAGTCACTATATTTTAACTAATGTAAAAACTATTTTATACTTATATTAAATCTAGAGATATGCATAACATGAGTTATCATGTCTGGATGTTTATGCTCATGTAGGATATTAAACCATATAAACAAAGTATTTTCCGCAACGTATATTCATATTTTTACTTGTGGACTAGTGATCCACTGAGCCGAGGGATACGACCATTAAAACTTAACCTAAATTACAGTTTTATTCATACTAAACTTATGGATTTCAGATAAAGTGTTGAGTTGAGGTCTTGCCTGAGCGTCTGCAGTTATCCCTTACACAGCATGGCATCACGACACGTGTTTTCTCTTACTCTGATATGTCGTTCAATTGAGGAGAAAATGGGGTTTGTGACATTAAGTGCCTTAAAGAGAGTCCATGCCACGCATGCCAAATAGGTAAGCAGCCAAGGGCTACCTTCAAGGGTATTGCTGAAAAAGATTCTTCGAGAAGTTTATATTTACTTCATATGAACTTAGGCTCTGTTTGGTTGGGCTGTTGCTGATGGTAAGCTGTTGATATAAAAAGTGCCGATTCTGGAAAATGGAGTTCTGTTAAAAAACTGCTTGGGTGAAATGGAGTTTGCAAAACGGAGTTTTCAAAAAGTTGTTTGGAAACAAAACAGAGTTTTGAGTGATTTTTTTTCCACATTTTTTAAGTACCAACAATTAATTTTTTTTAGTAAATGTTTGATTCAGACGTTTTATAGAACAAATATCCGTCTTTTTGTCCTATGTTGTAGCTTCATACAACTCATCGGTAATCCTATTCAATGTCTGATTCCTAATCTCTGAACAAACAAAACGATTGGTTCTTACTTCTTAACACGTAATTCTAAACAAAATTAGTTGAAAATAGTAATAATTTAGATTGTAATCATACAGAAAATCAGGCATCGCCCTCAATGCAATGGAGATCTCAATGGGAGTAAAACAAGAGATGATATTTTCTTCGACAACCACAGTAGGTAATATAGATTTGATAAAGAATGGAAATTACAAACCACTATGATCTCTCAGCAACAACCGTCGGGATGCACTGCCTCTGCTGACGCTGCCAATAACAGTATCGTTGATTTGCCTCCGAGAACAAATGCACAGAACGCCAGTGCCGACTGATAAACAGCCAATGCATTCTCCGGCAGCAGACAACCCTGTCGACGGTATTCTGCGGACTCGTGAGAAGGTCGACCTGCACGTGACTGGAGCGAACTCCTGCGAAATGCGCACGGGTAGATGAGTATGTTGGAGCCTAGGGTTTCAATCTGTCGTTGCCTTCAAACGGCAGATGGGGCGGCCCTCCGGTGTCTTTCTCTTTCACGGCGGCTTCTCCTTTCGCGAACTCAGGCTCTGCCATGGAGACGGGATCAGCTGCCTTTTAGGGTTAGGCTTCCGGTGCGGATCTAGCGAAGCGTAGGATGACAGCGAGAGTGGGCGGGAGGAGGAAGGCGAGCGCAGGTGTCGCGAGAAATCACGGGTGCGGCAGACCAGAGAAAAAAATCACGGATGAGGAATGGAAGGAAACAACGTAGGATAATAAACGCAATTTATTGGATTAGTGGAAACAAACGCTACTTATAAAGCAAACTGCGTTTTGGTGCAAACGCATCGGAGGCTATCAGCCCAACCAAACGCCACCTTATTCGGTCCTATGCCAATTCAAAGTTTAGGAGGTAAAGTATATACACTGATAATTGTGGATGACTACTCTCGTTTTATTTGGGTGTTCTTTCTGAAACACAAGTCAGACATCTTTAACGCATTCACTAATTTTATTCAGCAAATTTAGAACGAATTGAACTGCTCAGTAGCCAAAATCAGAAGTGACCATATGACAGAATTTGAGTCTGGTGTCATGACAAAATTTTGTGAAAGTCAAGGTATCTTTCATGAGTTTTCCTCTCCGCATACTCCACAGCAAAATGGAGTTGCCGAGAGAAGGAATAAAACCCTAATTGAAGCATGTACAACTATGTTGAATGACGCCTCATTACTAGAGTACTTCTGGGCTGAAGTAGTCAACACAACTTACCACGTTTAAAATAGAGCTCTAATCAACAAGAACCACCGTATGACTCCCAATAAACTATTGGAGGGCAGAAAATCGACTGTGTCCTACTTTAGAATCTTTGGAAGTAAATGCTTCGTACTTAATAATGGGAAGTATTACCACAAAAAGTTTAGTGAAAAATATTTTGAAGGTATTTTCGTAGGATATAGTAGTCATAGTAAGACATATAGGATTTTTAATAAGAAAACCCTGGTGGTAGAAGAGTCTATTAATGTTGTATTTGATGAGACAAGCCTGCTCCAAAGCAGCTCATCTAGTGTTATTGGTGCAGATATAGGTACTAGGTTCAAGGAACTAAGCTTGGATAAAGCAGTCAAGGAAGAGGCTCCAAGCTCTGTCAAGGTCGTCGATCCAGGTATGGTTGATGAAGAACAACTAGATGAACCAACCCTAGAGAATGATCCTGATGTTGCAGAACCTGCTGGTGGAAGAGGAAGAAATCTAGTGTTCAGACACCTAAGAGATCACCCAGCTGATCAAATCATTGGAGAGCCAGGCGATGGAGTTAGAACCAAAAGAGCTACAACTAACGAGTTATTGCATCTCAGTTTTCTGTCTCAGGTTGAGCCGAAGAAGATTAAAGAAGCAAACAAGGATGCCTCTTGGATCATGGCAATGCAAGAGGAGCTCAACCAATTTGAAAGATGTAAAGTCTGGGAGTTGGTTCCTAGACCCAAGGGACAGAATGTGATCGACATCAAATGGATTTTCAGAAACAAGCTGGACGAACATGGAGTTATTATCAAGAACAAAGCCCGACTTGTAGCTCAAGGCTATAAACAAGAATAAGGGATCGACTTCAACCAGACCTTTGCTCCAGTGGCCAGGCTCGAGGCGATCAGGTTGTTTCTTGCATATGCTGTCCTCAAAGGCTTCACAGTCTATCAAATGGACGTGAAGTCAGCATTCCTCAACGGGAATCTGAAAAAGGAAGTATACGTCGAACAACTCCCAGGTTTTGTTAACCCTACTTTCCCTGATTATGTTTATTTTTTTGAATAAAGCTCTTTACAGATTAAAGCAAGCTTCACGAGCTTGGTATGAGACGTTGTTTGGAGTATTACAAGAGTTATCTCTCGAGGGTTACGGGCTACTGCTCGTTACAATGATTCTTCTTGATCGCAAAGGTCGCTTGAAGTGGAGCTGTGGACTCGAGTGGTGAGTGTGCTCAAAAGCGATTTGGAATGTTGAATGCAACAACCGGGGTTCTGGACTTGAGGCCGTTGAGATGATGTACGTAGCAATTGGAGCTCTCGACCCTGAAAGAAGATTTGTCCCTGTTTCATCTCGCCTTCGCTATCGCTCGACTTTCTTCGCGAGCGGGCTGACCGGAGAACGGTCAACCTCTGAGAACAAGCTCACAAGAGCAAAGATAGACAAGACATTATTTCTCAGGGAAGTAAAAGGCAAGATTTTGCTAGTGCAAATCTATGTCAACAACATTATATTTGGCTCTATGGAAGACAACCTTTGTAAGAAATTCTTCAAACTTATGCAAGGGAAGTTTGAAATGAGCAGTATGAGAGAGCTGAAGTATTCCTTAGGACTTCAGGTGAACCAATCTGAAGATGGAATTTTCATCTCTCAGACGAAGTTCACCAAGGAGCTTCTTAAGAAATTCGGAATAGAGAACACAACCTCTATGAGGACTCTAATGAGTTCAATTATGTCTCTGCACAATAATGAGAAAGGAAAATCTTTTGATGAAACTAAGTACAGAAATATAATTGGATCATTGCTCTACATTACTGCCAGTAGACCAGACATAATGTTTTCAACATGCGTCTGCGCTAGATTTCAGGTAAACTCAAAGGAATCTCATTACGTCGCTGCAAAGCGAATTTTAAGATACCTTGAGGGTACACCCAATCTTGACTTATTGTACCCGAGAAGTAATGATGTTGAGCTAATTGGTTTTTTAGATGTCGATTTTGCAGGAAGTAGGGATGACAGGAAAAACACTTCTGGGACGTGTCAATTCCTCGGAAGATGACTTATTTCGTGGAGCAGTAAGAAGCAGAATTGTGTGACAACCTCTACTACCGAGTCAGAGTATATCTTTACGGGTAGTTGTTGCGCACAACTTCTATGGATCAGGAATCAACTCGAAGACTACAACCTAAAGTTAAAATAGATTCCTATGTATTGCGACTCCTCCAACGCAATAGCGATCGCGCATAATCCAATTTCTCACAGCCGGACAAAACACATTGAAGTGCGATATCACTTCATCCGGGAGCATGTGGAGAACAAGGATATAGCCCTCAGCTATGTCCCGACGGATAAGCTGGTTGCGAATATTTTTACGAAGCCGCTGGATGAGGCCAAGTTCTCGTTCTTCAAAACGGAACTGGGCATGCTGAACAAGGATTCATGAAGAAGGCCAACAAGAGGAAATTACTCAGGAAATTCATCAAGGAAGAAATTTGTCTAAGGCAAAATTGACAAGTATCGGTCAGCAAAAGTCACCGATTCGTCGAATATTCATGGATATATACACAAAAACTCGCTGAATCCGACTTTGCGTCCGGTGAATCTTGCCGAATTCAACTTAGGTCAAAATTTCTCTTTCTATATTGGATCTGAAGAGCCACCGAATATCAGGTACGCGCCTTTCTAGGTCAAATTTAAAATTATATATATATAAATCAAGAGTCGGGCAACCACGACACATTTCGTCGAAACCGTAACAACTAAATTCGTCGAACTGTCCTCCTTATCCTTCGGCTCCAGCGCGAGGTTCGTCGTCTCCATCCCGTGGCCCTGCTCCAGTTCTCTTCGATTAGGTCAGAGCAAGAGTTTCTAGCAGTGATTTCCAATTTCCAGTAAAGATTTCACTTAGTGGTGCGATTCTGAAGGCATGTTATCGTCGTTCCGACAGTGATAGCCATTCATTATAACCGGCAGTTCATTCCAGATTTATGTTTATTCTCTGATTCTCCATGGATCTTAGAAGCACAAGTGGTTTGCTAGGGGAGGAGAATTAGTTCGAATAGGTTTTGCTTCAGCATCTGATGAGTTCAGAAATGTGATCCCGATGCTTGAGACAGCCGGACTATCCTTTATCCTAGAACACCCCTGCAAGGTGTTGGACAAAGATGTCCTTGAGTTCTTTCAGAATGCAAAGCTCCAACATGAAGATACGGTAATCAAGAGCAAAGTTCGTGGAACTGTCATTACGGTGAAGGCCTCTCATCTCACCCGGCTTTTGAGGCTCCCAGCTTGTGGAGAAGCAGATCACCTCGATGAGGAGGACTTCACAAGGGCTATGTTGTTCTGTGGATTGCCAAGGGGTACCAAGGCTGTGAAGTGCAAAGGAATGAACAAAGAAGGAAATCTACTGTCAGATATCATCAGAAAAGTGCTGCTATGCAAGACGGGTTCACACGACTATCTATCTTCAGAAATGTTCAAGATTCTAGTAACAATCATCTACAGAAAGAGATTGAACTAAGGTGCAGTACTGTTTGAGAAAATCAAGGACAGTCTCCGCACACCCAACTTTGGAAGAATTATCAGCTTGCACCTGGATCAAATGGACTGTGACAAGTTCGATATGACCAAATGTGTGCCTTGTTGGAGCATGCGTTCCGCATCTCTTGGTTTGAGAATAATAAATACCGTGATGTTTTGATCTACTCTTTTGTGTGTTTATAGTGTGCAGGTTATATATGTTGAATGATGAGACAAGTCCTCAGTCATGGGCATGATCTAAAAGTATATACACTTTAGGAAAAATCAAAAGGACGAGTTTTGTGTGCTAAACTTCAAATGACCATAACTTTCAATCCGGAAGGAGTTACTGAACGTGTCACCCCATTCCAGAATGAGAACGAAGTCATCTACAATCTGGAAAAGGTTCGAACGATAAAAGTGAAAAGAAGATATCGCCGGGCGATAGACACCATCGTCAGGCGATAGCGAAAATGACGTCAGTGTGATGAAGGCCATGTTCCACACGATCCAGCCACCAAACCACTATTTGGAGGTATCTCCAGGCGATATTGGATATCGCTGGCGATAGCCCCATGATCGAATCATCCCGTGAAAACCTCAGAATCATGTGACACGTGGCAGCCAGAGATGATATTGCTGGAGAGCGATAGCCACTATCGTCGGGCGATATCTCAAAAATATAAAAAGGCTGAATTATTCTGTGGAGAAGATGAATTTCATTACCTAGAGTATTATTTCTCGTGTATTCCATCCAGAGAGCTCCAGCATTCAGAAACTCCCACTTTTCCAAGAACGTTCAAGAGTGAAGAAGAGACGGTTCACGCGCAGCATTTCAGGCAATCTTTGGAAGGATTTGACGTCATCTTCAGAACATCATTTTGAGGGAGTTTTTATTCTGAATTTCTATTATGTAACTTATCTTATCATCTTTGTAATCGGTAGAGAAATCGCCGCCTTGTGCGTGACGTCTAGGTCTGTGTGTGGCTTAGGAGGAAATCGCCGCCTTGGGCGTGTCATCTAGGCCCTTGTGTGACTTAGGGAGTTTTCGCCGCCTTGTGTACTACGACTAGATCGTGGTGAGATCTAGGGGAGGCTAGTAGCAAGATCTAGGGAGAGATATGTTATAACCGCCCGGTTCTTGGTAGAAGGACCAGTGAAATCAAAAGGACTTTATATTTTTTATAGCCTCGATCTCTAGCTTTATAGAGATACATTGTATTTTGTAATCAATTTCTTATGAAAAAAATCATAACATTTATTGTTTCATTATCTTGATTTTATTACCATAAAATATTTTAAATATTATTTTCTATATCAATAGCATTAAAGTATGAAAGATAATCCTATGGATATATAATCACCTAGAGGGGGGTGAATATGTGACTTTTTTAAAAATACTTTTGCAATTCTTTATATCTTAACTATTTCTGTAGTTATAGAATTCAGAACACAGCACAAGCAAAAGCACTCCATAACACACTGCACACAAAGAATTTATAGTGGTTCCCCTATCTAGGGTACATCCACTTTCCCCCTTCTTCCTCACTAGCAATGTGCTAGATAAGGTTATAGCTCCTCTTCTTTAACTCAGATCCAAAGATCCTACAGTCTCAGTTTCTGTTAAGAAACCTACACTCAGACCAACAGGTCTAACCTCAGAGATTCTCCCAATCTCCTACCTACAGTCCCTCAAGAACCCTACCTCAGCCTTTATAAATTAGGCTTACAACTCGGTGATTCACCCAAAACCACCTACCTCAGGTCCCTCGGGAACCCTACCTCTGCCTTTATAAGTTAGGATTACAACTCAGATATAAGATCTCCTACCCACTCAGATCTCAAGGAGATCTTACAAAATTATGAGGTGAAAATATAAACAATAATCTTCAGAAAATAAAAATTCTGTAGTCTGACTTATCTATTAGCACAAATTCTTCAAATCAACAGCAAAGGATTTCTTCTTGATAAATTGACTTGCTGAAAAGTTGCTTCTTTGGATCTGCAATCTTCTTGATGTTGATCGGCTTGATTTCCTTGAAAAAATTGTAGATCAGATCCACCTTAATCTTCAAATCAACTTGGTGAAAGGATCTAGAGATTTTCTTGAAGACCTTCGTCTTTCTCCTCCTCCTCGGGATTGTAATAAGAATGAGAATTGTTGTTTGATTTTTTTGATTCTGTCTCTCTCTTTTTGTTGGTGTAGACAACCCTTCTATTTATAGCCTTCATGGATGGCTGGTAACTGAATGATGACATCAGGGTCTGACATCATACTGCAGATCCTTCCTCAGACTATTTCTGTTGAAATATCTTATTTTTGTGGCTGATGTGACAGTTCTGACTTATCTTGACACTTCTGTGTTGACTCTGCACATTTTCTGAAACATAAGTGTCGAGATGTCCAAAGTGTCTCGATATTTGTGTCGAGACATCTTAGTAGTATCGACACAATTCTACTTGAAAGAATTTTCATCTAAAACTTGAGAGTGTCGATACAGTTGACTTGTCTCGACACAAGCGTTGTCTGTGTCGACATCTTTTATTCTGCCTTGTGTCGAGACAGTTGGGTTGTCTCGACACAACTGTCTGCCTGATGTCGGAAAGTCTATGTTTTAATTCTTCATTGTGTCGAGATAGTTGATAGGTCTCGACACAATTTTACTTAGTAAAATCTCCTGTCTTCTTTGTGTCAAGATAGTTGATTTGTCTCGACACAATTTTACTTAGTAAAATCTCTTGTGTTCTTTGTGTCGAGACAGTTGTATTATCTCGACACAACTGCTTTAATCTTTATAGTGTCAATTATGCTGACTTAGTCTTCAAGGTGTCTAGACGACTGACTTGTCTCGACATAGCTGTCTTGTATCTTCTATGTGTCGAGTTAACCAACTTGTCTCGACACAACTTCTGCAAAGGTATCGACACAGTTGAAGTGTGTCGACACTTTTGTACTTAGCCATTTTTCTGCACTGCATGTTTCTGAATGTAGACTGTGTTGACTTCACTCGGCACTTTGCTGACTCCACTCGGCGCTTTTTGTACTTAGACAATTTTTCTTCAAAATCCAGTCAGCTTCTTGTGTCCACCTGTCCAATCAATATGAAATCAACAATCTGCAAACATAAACTTAAATATACATCAAATACAAATATATATATATCATTGAGTTTAAAGAGCTTCTTCAAATCAAGTACATTGTGTGCAATGTACCCAACAAAGTAAAATATATTACAAATTGCTTTTTAGAATACACTCTTAGAATTCAATATTTGTATCTAGCGTCGAGCGATAGTGATATCGCTAACAGTAGTAAAGTAATATTGAATTCCATAATTTCCTAAAAAGTAATCTTTAATATAATAATTTTATTTAAATATAAAAAAATGTAATTTACTATAAAATATTCTATAACTTCATTAATTAACTCTTATATTTTTATTTAAGAATTAAAATTCCATAAAGCTCTTATTCACCCCCTCTAAGGGCGTCGTAAGATCCAACACGTGGTATCAAAGCAAGTTATTCCAAAACGGCTTCACAACCGGGAATAATGACACTTCATGATCTCGCAACCACTAGAAGGGATGAAATTTTATTAAATGATAAATTTTTAATACCACCATTATTTATGGGTGAAAATTATAAAGGATGGACAATTATAATGGATTTTTTTAAAAAATCTTTAGATGAAAAAGTTTGGAATATTATTATTGAAAAGACTCCAAGTATGTTAACTAAAAATGAAATGATTTTAAATGCTAAATCTATAAATAGTTTATTTTGTGCACTAAATCAACATATATTTGAACTTATATATTTGTTTTCTACTGCTTATGAAATTTTAAAATTTTTGAAGAAACTTATGATTCTCCATCCACAAGATCAAAACAAGTACACGACATGGAGAATATAAATGCTTGCTTAAGTATTCAAGAAATCTCCTCCATTGAAGGATCTGTGAATGCGCATCAAATGTAATTGAAGAAGAGAACACATCAGGTGAAAGAGAATATAAAATCTCATCTATGGAAGAGGAATGCCGAGAAGATGTCAAATAAACTTTGTGTTCAAATCTTGCCTCATCCTATAACATTGTAAGTAAATAAAAATCTTCTCTTTTCGTAACTAATTCTATTTCTACATTTCGTATGCTTGAAGTTGCTAAACGTAAAATTAAGAAATTGTAAAATGCTAATTCAAAATTATGTTTAGAAAATATAAGTATAAAAGCAAATACTAGAGTAGAATCTTGTATTGATGTATCAAGTTCTCTTTCATGCTCTGTAGTTGAAATTTCTACACCTTGTTATGATTGCAATGATCTTAAACAAAGATTCAAGGAATTTGAAGAGCTTTTAATTTCAAAAGAGCATTATGAAAAATTGATAAAAGAAAACAATGCTATAATAAATAAACTAGAATCATTAAAATTATTTGTGGAAAAATTTTCAAGTGATAAAAAATCATTTATTTCTAGTTTATCTTCAAAATTATGTAAGACTTTTATTAGTATTTTAAATAAAAGTATGCATAAAAAGAAGAGTGAAAATGAAAAACAACTCAATGATAATTTGAAAAATAATATTAAAACTGGTAAATCTTCAATTCATTATTTTTCAAGCAACTATGACTATTTTTCACAAAATCAATTCTCTCCCAACTCTAAATTAAATGTTCACAAATTTCCTATTAATAATACTTTTAAAAATCACTACAATTATAAGCATCATTTCATGGCTATGGAAATTTGAAACATATTCAACCAAAGTATGAATGGAGACCCAAAATTAAAAAAATGAAACATTAACTCCACTTGAAATGGTCCATTCATCACTTTCTCCCCATAATCTAACATGCTATATTTGGGTACCCAAAAGAACCGTCGCACTCGGTCCCCTTTGAATACCTAAAGTTATTATTCATTAATATTCAATCAAATGCGTGAATTAAAATCAAATCAAAATGAAATACACAAAACTCTACTTCACGATATACTTAGTATCTATTTTGTTTTTGTTATTTTTGTTGTTGTTTATTTTTCGATTTTTTAAGCCAACAAGTATTATGATCACTTTATAGATTTTAAGATATATGACTTTCACATATTAAGCCTAAATTCTCTAATAAATCAAATTGAATGAAATTCAATAATAAGTCATATTATTTTCAAATTTCAAGTGTCTTATATATCTTATTTTTTAGCATCCATACTTATTAAATTCAATGCCTATTATTGTCTTATAATATCATTATAAATTGAACATTGAATCTCTTAAGTGATATTATCAAGATTAATTTAATCATTTTTAAAAAATGGATTTAATTGAGTAAAAAAAATTTATATATTGGACATTATCATATTATGGTATCCATATGTTTGTGATGAAGCAAAAGATTATATATTTCAATTATAGTTATATTTAAAAAAAAGAATCTTAAAGTATTGAAAAATCAATGATCAATTCAATCGACATAAATATTATTGTGTGGATGTATAATGTTTGCATGTATCACATTTTTTTGTAGACCACGAAATAAAATAAAAAGCATAATTACTTAATTTTAGGTTTATTATGATTGGAACTCTATTTTTAAATACATGCAACATTTTAACTTATTAGTATTATGGCCTAACATTGAACTCAAAATTCTAGCATTATCACATAATGAATAATATTATCCACACATATTGAATATTATTATCCTTGCTAGTTATTTCATATTGTCATGATAAAATAAATTAAAAGTTGAAAGATTAAAAGTTAAATTGATAATAACTATATGGTTTTAAAATCTATTATAATTTTAAATATCAAATAAACCCATAGTTTATGAAATCATTCTTAGGATTAAACGCTTAGTATATCCATGATTATTTACCCATCGTTTGTGTCTCACATTAGCGAGAGTGTAGGATTGTGTGCATTAGAGACCTAACCTCTAAGTCATGTCTTATCCTTAACCTGGGAGGGTTCTAGTTGGGAGTTGAGAAGCACTGGGTGGAAAGAGTGCTAGGTTGAGAGTCGCCTTTTGTATGCATATGAGATTAACACCCCAACCTACGACATGTGTGCAGCTCCTCATGTCCATCCGTCACTTAGTACGGGGCTAGGGTGTAGACATATAGTTTGAGTATTTTTAATCTAGGACATACCACATCACTATTACTGCATGACCATTATTATAAAATCTATTAATATTTATGTCATGCATATTATATCTTTTGTTCGAACATGTCATCTTGTGTTTTTTCATATTATATACAATTTGGGAATTCATGATTTTGAAAAACATAAGTATTTTGAAAAATAACTTTTTTTTTTCAACATAGGCAAAAAATTTTATCAGCAATATTTTCATTATTATTTAAAAATTTTTGTGGTACTTGGTGTCACTTATATTAGAAAACATGAATCAAGATAAATTAGAATGAAAAATTATTAAAAATCATGTTTTCTTTGCAATATAACATATTTCTGTGGCTAGCGCACGCGTTAGTACTAATGCTTGCGGTAGCATAAAATTGTTATTTAGTCTTTCTTTTTACATTTTCTCTGACATAGAAGGTCATTATACTGATGCGTTATTAATATACTTCTATGTTTTCTAGAAAACTATTTGTTTTAAAAATATTTGAAAATTAAATACAAAATTACAAAATGAGTCCAAAAGAACAGAAATATTTTTTATATTATTACTTTGTGTGTTTATTTAAAAAAAACAAAAATTATAAAAATTGCTTATTATTCATTGTCATTGTCAAGGATGATTAATTATTTCAATTAAAGATTAAATACAATGTTTAATTTAGTTTTTCATGTTTCTTAAAACATTGTTTTGATTATGTCATGCCTTGAATATTATCTTGTTATGTGCAATAAAATTGATTGTGGAAAACATGTGTAGAATTGTTTAGCATGCCTCTAAGTATGAGTAATGTTTTGTATTTGATAATGACTTTACACACTCACTTATTTTAATAACCTACATGTGTTTTTAATCTTATACTTGCATGGTTGTATAGTGTAATAATATAATAATTAAAATGCATAAATAGATTACCTACATTACATTGAATTGTCTATTTCAATTCTTTGTTTTTATGCACTTATTCATTAGAGAAAAGTGGTTTAAAAAAAATTAAATGATATTATTTGCAAAACAAGTGAATTCGGAGTCCTTGGTCACAAGTATAAAAAAGTATATAATAAATGACAAGGAAAACTCCACCAAGCATTACTCACCATTCGGATAAGTCTTAATGAGCATTGTGAGGTTGAGCACCTTGAAAAGGATTATAAAGTGTCTTGTAACAAACAAAAGTAATCATCACTTCTCTTAGTACACTGGATCACAAAAATAAAAACAAAGTTAAAAAGAATAAAAGTGATCCCCCAAGCACTACTTCGCTCCCTGATAAGTCTTAATGAGCATTGTGTGTGAAGCACCTTGGTAGTTGTACTTTTTATGTATGTGCATTGAAATATCATGCAAGTAATTTTATTTGTGTATTTTAATGTTGTGTTATTTCATCATATATGTCATTCATTTTGATTAATACATTTGTATACTTTATCAAGTTACTTTTGTACACATTATTATCATATATAAAACTTCTACTCATGAGAATTGGATCGTAATGCATATCTACACAATTCTCTACAAACTTAAGTAAATGCACTAGATTACAAAGCATGACCACTTCAATGTTTTGTTTACTTGAAATGCAAATTTATTACATTATAGCTTTGTATTTTTTCTTGATATTTTCAAATCATGTTTGTAATTATATCTCAATGGAATAACATCTCTTGAAACTTTAACTCAAACTTCTACCTTTTCAGTTTCAAAACTCATTATCTTTTATATGCTCTTACTTTCTAAAAAGATGTTTTTTTAAGAATGCTTATTATTCTTTTCGATGTGATTACTACTTGCGCTTATTCATGTTTTTTTAACAAGTGGTATCTTGAAATAAAAATGCTTACTCTATCAATTCATTTATGTTGCTTACTACTTTATACTCCACCATGCTTATTTTTAACAAGTGATATTTAACAAGCTTTTTATAGTAATATATTTTTCTTCTCTATATAGAAAAATTATTTTTTATTGCATACACTCACCTCTACCCCCTTTTTGATATAATCATAAGGGGAGAATAACTTGCATGAATTTAAAATTTTAGAGGGAGTACATTGAAAATTTCATATGAAACATCTATGTTGGTGGAGTAATCATATAAGAAATGCATATATTATCTTATTGCTCGATCATGATTATTCTTTCAATAAGTTATCCCTAATCAATCTTAAAAGGTATATATTCATCCCTACCCACTTTTGCTAATAACAAAAGGGGGAGAATAAACTGAGAAATCTAGTGGAATCAATATGAAGGGGGAGAAAAATATATAGGGAACACTTATATAGGAGGAGCCTTCATATTGGAAGAGTATACATCTGAGTTTTACTTTAAAGATACCATATTATCAACTTATTATTCATGCATATCTTTTACCACACTTACCTATAAACATAAATGTTCTTAAACTTAATAATTTCTCATATAGGTATTTGTTATTATCAAAAGGGGAAGATTGTTGGATCATGCGTTCCGCATCTCTTGGTTTGAGAATAACAAATACCGTGATTTATTTGATCTACTCTTTTGTATGTTTATAGTGTGCAGGTTATATAGGTTGAATGATGAGATAAATCCTCAGTCATAGGCATGATCTAAAAGTGTATACATTTCAGAAAAAAATAAAAGGATGAGTTTTGTGTGCTAAACTTTAAAAATCCATAACTTTCAATTAGGGAGGAGTTACTGAACGTGCCACCACATTCCAGAATGAGAATGAAGTCATCTACAATTTGGAAAAGGTTCGGATGGCAAAAGTGAAAATGAGATATTATTAGGCGATAGCGAAAATGACGTCAGCGTGATGAAGGCCATGTTTCACACGATCCAGCCACCAAACCACTATTTGGAGGTATTGCCAGGCGATATTGGATATCGCCGGTGATAACCCCATGATCTAATCATCCCGAAAAAATGTAAAAATCACGGGACACGTGCCAGCCAGAGATGATATCGCTGGAGAGCGATAGCCACTATCGTCGGGTGATATCTCAAAAATATAAACAAGGTGAATTCTGCTGTGGAGAAGACAAATTTCATTACCTGGAGTATTATTTCTCGTGTATTCCATCCAGAGAGCTCTAGCCTTCAGAAAACTCCTTCTTTCCCAAGAACGTTCAAGAGCGAAGAAGAGACGGTTCGTGCACAACATTTCAGGCAATCTTTGCAAGGATTTGACGTCATCTTCAGAGCTTTATTTTGAGGAGTTTTTATTCTGAATTTTTATTGTGTAACTTATCTTATCATCTTTGTAATCGGTAGAGAAATCGCCGCCTTGTACGTGACGTCTAGGTCCGTGTGTGGCTTAGGAGGAAATCGCCGCCTTGGGTGTGGTGTCTAGGTCCTTGTATGACTTAGGAAGTTTTCGCTGCCTTGTGTGAAGAAACTAGATCATGGTGAGATTTAGGGGAGGCTAGTAGTAAGATCTAAGGAGAGATATGTTATAGTCGGTCGGTTCTTGGTAGAAGGACTGGTGAAATCAAAAGGAATTTATATTTTTCATAGCCTCGATCTCTAGCTTTATAGAGATACATTGTATTTGTAATCAATTTCTTATGAAAAAAATCATAACATTTATTGTCTGATTATCTTGATTTTATTATCATAAAATGATTTAAATATTATTTTTTCTATCAATAGCATTAAAGTAAAATATATTGCAAATTACTTTTTAGAATGCACTCTTAGAATTCAATATTTGTATCTAGCGCCGAGCGATAGTGATATCGCTAAGAGTAGTAAAGTAATATTGAATTCCATAATTTCCTAAAAATAATCTTTAATATAATATTTTTGTTTAAATATAAAAAAATATAATTTACTATAAAATATTCTATAACTTCATTAATTAACTCTTATATTTTTATTTAAGAATTAAAATTCCATAAAGTCCTTATTCACCCCCCCCCCTCTAAGGGCACCGTAAGATCCAACATACTTATCCATCACCTAAAGAAGATCGACTCAACTATCTTCTCAAGGTGGGATAGGAGGATCTTGAGGCAAGTTGGAGCCCCAAATTTTCCTGTGGAGGAGGAAGATCAAGCTCCTGAGAATAGGATTCATACTCCACCCCCAGTGAGATTCCTGAGAGCTTGAGTACATGATTGGAGGGGGAGCTAGCTGATACACAAGTGGCCACTCAAAGAGTGCCCTTGAGTGTTTCTTCTGAGCTAGTGCTTGCTGAGGATGATGTGTTTACTATTGTTGAGGATGATTTGATTGTGGATGACTATGAGATAGATGCTGATGAGGAAATGATTGTTGCTGATGAGCCCAAAGCTGTTGATAATGCTAATGATGGGTCTGAGCTAGTTTCAGTGGAGAACATGATTGTCTCTCTCCCAGAGATTATTCCTGATTCATCTTCTGAGGGGGAGGTGACTCAGTCTGCGATATCAGTTGCTACTGAGGTCAACATGTATATCTAAAAACTTGAGATAAGAGTTGCCAAGGCGATAGATATTCCTCCAGTTGTTCTTGAGGCAGTAGTTGAGGTTTCTGATGAGGAAGGAGATGCAGAGGAGCATCCTCTTGTCCTAGCTGTTGAAGAGCCTTTACTGATTTCTAAAGCTAGATTATATCCGATCTGTTAGTCTCCCAGTGAAGATCCTCCATGTCTCCCAAGTATTCCTTCTGTTGATGTTGCCACCTTCAGTGCTGATAGTTCCATTTTGAAGACAATAGAGGTTATGTTGGCAAGACAGTAAGTGCAATTTGAAGACTGCATACAGAAGGTTCTAAACAAGGTCAAGGAAACTGAGCAAGATGTTAACAACGGTCTTGTAGAAGTTAAAATTCAAATTGACAAGCTTGACTACTTGTTTGCCGAGGGTGGAAAAGCTATCACACTTAACATGCAAGGAATCAAGTATGCTTTAGAAGTTCTAGATAATGTTGATACGAACGCAAAGACAATGATTGATGCCCACGACCGATCGATGGCTCACTTTGACAGCACTATTCCTGCTTATTCTAATGTTGTCATTGATGAAGTCAGAAAGGGAGAGGAGGCTATGAAAGCTAAGGTTGTTTTAGTTGAAGATGCTATGGTTGGCAATTTCAAAAAGACAAATGAATACTGTTATAACAACTTTATGTGGTTGCATGGTCAGTTATTTAGTTCTCAAGTACCTGTTGTGTCTGCTCATGATGAATTTCATCCTACTGAGGATTACTCTCAACATTGGACAAACACACAGGCATTCTTTCAGGACACTGCTATTGCTGCTGAAGTTCAAGTTGTTGAAGACATTCCTCCTGCTCCAGCCCACAAGAAAAGATAGTATGGTGAAGGCCCTTTTGCTACCAGATCAGACCCTCCAGAGAACTGTCTTCTAGAGGTAGAGAAGTTGGTGAAGTGTGGAGTCCTTTTTCTAGAGGAATCATCCTAGACACCTTCACCCTAGTTGATCTTGGAAATGAGAACAAATGGAATCGTTACGAGCAAGATTAATGGCACAAGTATGAAGTGGTCTCTGCCAAGAGAAGGATACATTTAAAAAATCATTAGAATGATGAGTCTGTACCTCCAGCCCCACCAAAGTATTATCCTAAGCCAATGGCTTATTTTGTTAGGCAGCGTCAGAAGGATCTAGGTAGGCAGGCCTGATGTTTATGTTTTGTTTTGGTGTGATTGAGATGTGGTTGGGGTTGCCATAAAAACAAACTTTGAACTCTTATTAATATATATATATATATATATATATATATATATATATATGCCAAAACATTTGTGCACATGTGAAGTCCCATAAATGTACATCAGAACAACATCAGCCACAGGATTGGCGGGCGTACGGACATGGGGTTTTGGGGGTTAAGGAGGTTCCAAATCGAAAAGTGATCAACATAAAAGTTGTAGATCTCGGCGATCCGAACAACTTTCATGTTTATCACTTTTTGATTTGGAGCCTCCTTGACCTTCGATTTGGGACCTGAAAATTGAAGAATCGTAGACTTACTGTAGCATTCTCGCCGCCCAGACTTTTCGGGTCCCAAATCGAAGGTCACGGAGGCTCCAAATCAAAGTGTGATCAACATGAAAGTTGTTTGAATCGCCGAGATCTACAACTTTCATGTTGATCACATTTCGATTTGAGGCCTCCTTGACCTTCGATTAGGGACCCGAAAATTGAAAAATCGTAGCTGTACTGTAGCAGTCTCGCCGCCCAGACTTTTCGGGTCCCAAATTGAAGGTCACAGAGGCTCCAAATCAAAAAGTGATCAACATGAAAGTTGTTCGGATCGCCGAGATCTACAACTTTCATGTTGATCACTTTTTGATTTGAAGCCGTTTTGACCCTTGCCCGTACGCCCGTTTGCTCGCAGCGACCCGTCGGGACGAGCGAAGCATGCCGTCGCTGGCCGGGTACTGTCACGCGTGGCCATCCGGGGCCGGGTACTGTGGCGCATGGTCATCGGGCCGGAGGCCCGTGCCTGTCTCTTGTGTATATATATATATATATATATATATATATATATATATATATATATATATATATATATATATATGATTTATATGTCTTGGCTATAATGTGTGATGTTATTTTAATTTTCTTTAATTTACTTATCTTGTTACTTTTATGTTCTGTGATTATTTTTGTTACGTGCAATTAATCTTAGCATATAAGATTCTGATTTCTTCAAATAGAGGGATATTGTTGGGTATTGTATCCACAATAACCCTGATTTGAAGAAGGGTCCAGTTAAGCTAAGATGAATTGTGACTGTATTTGATAGTGTATTTTCAGTTGTGTACTTGCAAGTTTACAATGCTAAGTGCACACCAATGTCAGGTTATAGTGGGTCAGTAAACACGGGACTATACAATGTAATCCTTCATTGTGTAGGTCATTGTGTTGACTCACGTGTAATCTCTCTATTGGAGTGTACTTCTATTTCAAGTACATTAGGAGATTCAAGGAAGAAGAAGATCTCAAATTCAATAGAATCGAATTTTACCCAAGTAAAATTTGTCGAGTATTGTAAAGGATATTCGCCGAATTCATCGAGTATCATTGATATTCGTCGAATTCGTCGTATATACTTACTATCACTCGTCGAATTTGTCTTATGTACTTGTGGTGAAATATCTGGAAGTTAGAAAAACAGTTAAGTAAAATTCATCGAGTATCATCAAGTATACTCGTCGACTTCGTCGAATGTATCTAACGATACTCGCCGAATTCATCTAATATACATGACGATACACGCCAAATTCGTCGAATCATTTCGACGCTACTTCTCTTATTTTTCCTAAGGCAAATGCATCGAGTGCATCTTGGCGTCGAGAGCATTGAGTGCATCTTGGCATCGTGTGTGTCATGACGAAAGCGTCGTGTGCATGGATGGCTTCGAGTGAAGCCGACAACTCGAGTGCGTTGAGTCTGCTAGCCTATAATTGTTGAATTCGTCGAGTATACTAGTCGATACTTGACGAATTCGTCGAGTATGACTCCAACCGTGGCGTTGAGTGGCTAGCCATCTTGAGCAAATTTTCTCTAAGTCAAATTCATCGTATATCAATGACTATTCATCGAGTATACTAGCAATACTCGACGAATGTGACTTAGGTCATTTTTCTGACAAATTTTTTTCAGGCTCGGGTTGCGGCGGTCATGCACAGTAATTTCAGAAGTTTCTTTTTGGAATTTCTTTTATAACTGTTGCATTTGAAGATGCCTATATATACTTAGGGTGGATTTTTATTCAACCCTAATCTTGCAAATTATTCAAATTTCAAATCGAGAATCTTTCTAAAAAGGACGATCTGTCGGCTTCCTGTGCGATACGTGAAATCCGTCCGACCGACAACCACAAGCAAGCAAGATCTCATCTTCTGTTTTCCGATTCGACTGGATCCAAGTGTTCTGAAGATCTCTATTCCTACAAATCTAGTCGATTCAAGGTTCAAGATCCAAGTCTTCCCAGTTTCTGAGTTGCCATGTTCTCCAAGTCTATTCAAGATAATCCTTTCGAAGAACAACGAATAGAAGACTCCAGATCTTGTAAATAGTGTGTAATATTATTGTAAAATATTCCTTTTCATTTGTAGGAGATTTTTTTTCGAGTTATAGATCCGTTTGTGGATCGAGTTGTAGATCCGTTTGTGGATCGAGTCGTAGATCCGTTTGTGGATCGAGTCGTAGATCCATTTGTGGATCGAGTTGTAGGAGAGGTTGTTCTCTGAGTGGTAGGAGGTTTGTCTCCGAGTTGTAGGAGTTGAGGCTCCAAGGTGTAAGATTTGAAGAAATCTGAGTTTTGTGAAGTAGCCGGATCTAGCCCTTCGTGGTAGATAGGCGAGGCGGGAAAGTAGACGTACCCAACTAGGGGAACCACTATAAATCTCGGTGTTTGAGTGCTCAATTTTTCAAGTATTTTTATTCCGCGAAAAGACACAGACATCACCTATTCACTCCCTCTATGTGATTTAGGTAGATGCTAAATACTTTCATCGTGAGCTCTATCTTTGTTCGGGAAGAGGGTAAGAAGCAGCTATCCATCTATTATGTCAGCAGGATCTTAAAGATTGCAGAACTCCATTACCCAATCCTAAAGAAATTGGCTCTCTCTGGTTATCTCAACTAGAAAGCTTAGACCTCACTTTCAAGCGCACACGATCAAGGTGGTGACAGACAACCCTCTTCGCAGGGTCTTCGAAGGAGTGTAACACTCAGGAAGGTTGGCCAAGTGGTCTATCGAGCTGAGCGAGTTTAACATCACTTTTGTGTCACGACTCTCGATTAAGGCGCGGGCGGTAGCTGACTTCCTGACCGACAATGTCGTCGAGATGGAAGGTGAAAAGCCCCCGCCTCAGGTTGCCTGGAAGGTGCTGGACGATGGAGCCTCGGGGAAGCATTCCTTGGGAAGCAGAGTGGTGTTGGTAAGCCCTCAGGGGTCCATGATAGAGCAGGTCGTGGCCCTGCATTTCCCGTTCACTAACAACCAGGCGGAGTATGAGGTCGTGATAGCAGGGTTACTTTTGGCCAAAGAGTTGGGGTGCAGGATATGGAGGTGGTCACAGATTCATTATTGGTGGTGTCGCAAATCAAAGGCGAGTACGAAGCAAGGGAATGTACCCTCATGAAATACTTGACCAAGGTGAAGGGGATCATTGAAGGGTTCATAATGTTTTCCATTCGACACGTTCCTTGGAGGAGAATATGGCAGCTGACCGATTGGCCAAGTTCGGACCCATGGTTGGGGTATGTTGACAGAACTGTTTCTCCCATCAATCGAGGAATGTGAATTGATGGAGGTGTATCAGCGCTCCTCATGGATAGACCCCTTTATAACCTTCTTAACCACCGGTGAGTTCTCGGAAGGGATCTGGGACAAGAAATTCCGACATAAGTCAGCGTATTACTTGATACATGAAGGAGGATTGTACCGAAAAACCCTTTCGGGACTCCTGGCTCCGTGCGTGGCGGAAGAAGAGGTTCTGAAGATCCTAGAAGAAATACACTCTAGCGAGTGTGGCAGCCACTCAGGAGGCAGAACCTTGGAAGCAAGGGTGGTCTGACAGGGGTATTTTTTGGTCGTCACTAGGAAGGGACACGACGGAGTTTGCAAGGAAGTTTCAAGTATGTGTTCCTCTTCAACTCTTGCTAGCCCAGAGACTTAGGAGCATCACGGCACCTTGGCCCTTTGCCATTTGGGGGATGAACTTGGTCGGACCTTTTCCCCAGGAAAGTGGGCAAAGGAGGTTCCTCCTAGTCATGATCGACTACTTCTCGAAGTGGTTGGAAGTAAAGGCGTTGACTAAAGTGACCTCCCAAGTGATTCACAACTTCATATGGGGAGAAATCATATGCCGACATGGGCTCCCACAGGCCATTGTCACAGACAACGAACCCTAATTTGCCAGAGAAGAGTTCACCAGCTTCTGCACTCAGCTGGGGATAGACCTCAGGTTCACCTTCGTCCACCACCCTCGGAGTAACGGGCAGGTGGAGACGGCAAATAAGATCATCGTGAACCTGTCAAAAAATAAGGTAGAGAACCTGAGGGGAAATTGGGTAGAACAACTTCCCTCTGTAATATGGGCCTTGAGAATGACCCCCAACACGGCCACCCGAAAGACCCCCTCCAAACTTTCTCATGGTTGTGAAGTCGTTCTGCCCGTGGAGTTCGAGGTCAGGTCGTCGTGAGTAGTATCTGTCAAGGAAGGAGATGATGAATGAAGGATAGAGAATGAAGAGGGGCTACGGCTTTAACTGGATCTGATAGAGGAGCTCCGTGATATAGTTGTCGTCAGGTAGGAGGAGATCAAGCGGCGGATGGCCAAGTACTTTGACAAGCATATCAGAGTCAAGCAGTTCACAGAAGGTGACTGTTGAAACCGGAAACCGGCCCCGGTGGAGTTCGACCCTTGGGGAAGGGGTGGTCTCGCACTTACTTCGCTCCTGCAAGAGAAACAATGAAGGGGAGAAGAACAAAGGACAGGACCAAGGGCCCGGCTCGGAGGTCCCACCACACACCCGGAAGATCTTAGAGCGCTTCCCCTCCTTAACCAGTTGCCGGGCTAAGGTGCCTCAGAGAGCGCTATAAGACTGAGAACCGAAAGCGTGCCCTCTGAAGTACCCCTTGGGTCCTATTTATAGATTATCTCGGATGGTCTGCGAATAACCCGCCTCTGGTGGTCTGGATTTACTAAAGAGCCCCTCGGATTGGCCTGCCAACAGCCAAACCCCGCTGTTCTGACTGGTTATACGCACCTCTTGCCAGGTCACCTCCTGTCATTTTGGGGGAGGTGGGCAGTAGCCGATCCGCCTGGGAGAGGCGGCTGGGGCCCGGCCCGCCTAGGAGAGGCGAGAGGGGGGCTGGCCCGCCTGAGAGAGGCGGCTGGGGCCCGGCCCGCCTAGGAGAGGCGAGAGAGGGGGGCTGGCCTGCCTGAGAGAGGCGGCTGGGGCCCGGCCCGCCTAGGAGAGGCGAGAGGGGGGCTCGCCCGCCTGGGAGAGGCGGCTGGGTCCCGGCCCGCCTAGGAGAGGCGAGAGGGGGGCTGGCCCGCCTGAGAGAGGCGGCTGGGGCCCGGCCCGCCTAGGAGAGGCGAGAGAGGGGGGGCTGGCCCGCCTGAGAGAGGCGGCTGGGGCCCGGCCCGCCTAGGAGAGGCGAGAGGGGGGCTCGCCCGCCTGGGAGAGGCGGCTGGGGCCCGGCCCGCCTAGGAGAGGCGAGAGGGGGGCTGGCCCGCCTGAGAGAGGCGGCTGGGGCCCGGCCCGCCTAGGAGAGGCGAGAGGGGGGGGGGGCTCGATCCGCTGGCCTGCTTGGGCCCCTTCGGCGGACACGGGGTTGTACACAATCCCCGATCTTTGCGCGCTTTGCAGAAGCTCGGAAAGAAACGTCCAACCCTCGTGTCCGGCGACGAGTCTTGCTGAGCTGGAGGGAATCTTTTGGTAGGACCCACCTTTTAGCTATAAATAAGCCACCGGGCCTTCGATGACTGGCCCTCTCCTCTGGCTTCCTGCGTGGTTTGAAACCGGAAGATGCCTGCGTCTGAGGAGATACGCGCTCGGTTGGCAGCCGCTAGGGAGGAGAGTCGGGAGGAGGCCCTCGCGGCCGCCCCGTGGTTGGCGCCCAGATCATCCGGCCCACAGTTTAAGCCGGTAAAGGGAAAGGTTGTCCGCCGTTCCACGCCGAGTGATGACCAGGGTTCCGGCGGCTCCGAGGTTGAAACTGGGTACGTGGTTTCGCCCTTCGACCTGTGCTTTCCTCTGACTTTTCCCTTTGCAGGAGACGCCCCCTGAAGACGCATTAGAAGGGGGATCCGGGAACCTCGCGGATCTCTCCATGGAGATGATCGACCTGGGCGTTAGTCCTCTTTCTCCCGCACGCAGCCTTCCTGCGACTCCTCCCCCGCTGAGAGTCCAGGGTCTGGGGAAGCCGCTCGTCGCCCCGGGAGGGAAATCATTCCAAGGTCGGCCGGGTTCTTCTCGGCCAGCTGACGACGCGGGAGACGTGCAGACGCCGGGTAACCCCCCTGAAACTAACCCGCTTGCCGCTCGTCTGTTTCTGACCTTGCTGCTGCAGGATATCGCGTCGTTTCTTCTGATGTCGAGATGAGCGAGGGGTACTCGCCTCCCGTGGAGCCGGAAGACATTGCGGACTTCTTGGGCGACCCGCATGATAGCGAGAAGATGAAGGCTCAGGTGGCGCGAATGTTTCAGAAACACACAATGCTGCTCAAAGAGGCCTTCGTGGGGATGGAGAGAGATAGAGTCAGGGCGGAGGAGCGACTCGCTGCTTTGGAGGGGGCAAGGGGCTCGGCTGAAGATGATGAGCCGGCATCTCCAGGCGCGCACATTACGCGAGCAGAGGAGCGGCTGACAAACATTTCGAAACAGGCCGATCAGACCAAGCGGGAGCTGGCGGCGGTTCGAGAGTATCATGACTCTCGCGTGCCGCCTCGAACCGGCTCGCAGAGGCGGGGTAGGTGGAAATGGATTGAGTACTAAGCCACCTGCCTCGCCCGCCCGTGCCCGCAGTTGCTCGCGGGGTCTGAGTCGTCTCGATGCGATCCATCCCAGTTTATCGGAGGCGGATATTATCTAAGAACAATTGCTTGTAATAATTCAGGGTTCTTCTCGCCCGTTCCAGGGCGCATGCTGTTATTTTCATTATTATTTATTATTATTTTTTGCTGGGTTCTCCACTTCAACCTTGGAGAGCCTGCCTAGTTGAGGCGGGTAAGGGTCGGCCCGCCTAGAAGAGGCGAGCGAGGGCCGGCCCGCCTAGGAGAGGCGACCGAGGGTCGGCCCGCCTAGGAGAGGCGAGCGAGGGTCGGCCCGCCTAGGAGAGGCGAGCGAGGGTCGGCCCGCCTAGGAGAGGCGAGCGGTTCGCTCGTCGCCCCTCGACTGGGCATTCCTCTCAAAATCTGCTCTGTGTGGGAGGAGGGATGGCTCGCGGCCGGGAGACTCTCGTGGCCGACCGGCGATTCGACGCGGACCCGGGCGGGGCTCGGGAATCGAAGCGTCGGGGCTGGCTCTGCTGTCAGTTCGCTTTCCCGCCTTTTCCGATTTTTCCCGCTCTTTTCCCGGCCCTATAAATAGGCCCTTATTTATTATTTCACCTACCGCATTCAAGAACCCTTCCATCTTTACCTCGCGAGAGCTCTCTCTTTTCTCTTTCCTCTCGCTCGGCTCGCTTACCAGTTCCGCGAGATGACGGGCGGCAGCGGCGAAGCGGACGGGAGGGGCAAGTGTGCCTGGATCTTCGCCGACCACAGCTTCCCTCCCGCCGTTATCTCGGAGAAGGAGTTCTTGGACACCGTCGGCCACTTCATCCCGCCGGGTTTCGTGGCGAGGCGGCCCGGGAAGGAAGAGCGGATCAACGAGCTCTCGGGAGATGAGCTGGCTCTCCCGACGGCCCACTTCGAGGCGGGGCTCCGGCTACCCCTCTGGCCGGAAGTCCGCCAGGTCTTCAAATATTATGGGGTTGTCCCAGGGCAGTTGACCCCAAACTCGATCGCCGTCATCGTCGGGTTCGCCTGCTACCTTCGCGAGGAGAGGATTGAGTTCAGCCTTGCGGTCTTCCGCAAGCTGTTCTCCTTCCGCGCGAACAAGGACGGGACCGCGTGCTTCGCAAGCATGCATGCCAAGGTGCGGGAGACGGTCAACAAGAGCCACAACTGGCTCAAGAAGTTCGTCTTCGTCAAGGGCGACTTCGGCAACATTCCTTTCTCGCAGGTGCAACTCGGCGAGGCGAGCTATCGGCCGCCTAGCCTGGGGGGCCATGAGGCGAAACTATATGAGTTCTTCGCCGGGAAGAACTTCGAGGTCGCCTTCCTCCGTCGGAATCTGGATGACCTCGTCCCTGTCCCGCCCGGTGAAGGTAAGCGGCTCGCTCGCCTCTGCTTGAATCATACCTCGGATTTTTCTAACTCCTGTTTCTACAGGCGAGCGCGACGTCCCTCTCCGCCCGCCTTACGAGAGTGCGCGGTCCGCTTTGAGCGAGCTTGGCCGTGCCGAAGCGGCAGCCTTAGCTCACCGCGAGCTCTCGGCTCCCGCTGGCCAGAAGCGATCAGGAGGTGAGCTGACTCAGGGCCCTCCCCTTTCTAAGAAGCCGAATAAAGCGGGCGGTCAGGCACTCTCAGTCGGCGACAAGGGCAAGGCCCCCGCGGATCGACCATCCTCTGCCCCCGCCCCTGTGGCTCCCTCGACCGCCGATCCTGCCAGCGGGGCGGCAGGGTCATCGCAGCCGCTCGCGGAGACTCGGCCCGCCGAGAAGCCGGTTCCCCGAGGGCATCCCAACTTTGGCTATGGCGAGGGGCCCACGGACAGATCCGGTGCCCCGTTGCTTCAGTGGGATAAGGAGGCCAACCGCGTCTCGGTGTCCTCGCTGCTGCCTAGTTGGGCGGAGCAGGACACCGCCTCCAGGGACGCCTTCAATCTCTCCTTCGGCGTGTACGGGCGGGAGGATGCCTCTACCTATGGCGAGGAGGCCACGCGGGTGCTCATTTATGAGAGCGCGCAGGCGCAATTTCAGAGCCTCGCCTTGGCCCACATGGTCGGTCGGCGATGCCTCCGGCTGGACAGGGATGTCCCTTCGCTCAACAGGTTGATCGACGAGAAGGAGGAGGCCCGCAAGCTCGCCCAGGAGGAAGCGGACGACCTGCGAAAGCAGCTCGAAGCGGCTGACGCCGCCCTCGCGCAATATCAGGGGGGCGCGGTAAGCCATCTGACTCGCTCCCGCCTCCATCCCGCGACTCGTCCTAATGAATTTCTTTGTAGGATGCGGCGACCGCCAGCCGACTTGTTACCGAGATCGCCACCCTCCAGCTGGAGAACCAGACCCTGCAGGCGCGGGTGGGTGCGCTCGAGGCTGCTGCTGCCGTCCCGCCGGCATCCTCGAGCGGCTGTCAACTCGTTCATCACAGCGAGTACGACCTGGCGGTTCTGATGCAACAAAACGGGGCCGACGCGGTGACGTATCTCTTCAAGACGCTGCAGCGGGCCAGGCTCCTCAAGGACGAGTGTTCTGGCTTGCGGGTGACCGACGTGGTACCGGAGCTGTTCCTCCCAGTACCTAAGTCCGGCGAGTACCACCGCATATGAAGGGCTCGCCGCCTTGAGGCTTTTATCTTCCCCCCCCTTCTTTGGACATGTATTTTGTTTATTTTGTGCGACTGCTCCGCGGGCCGCAGTTACAATTTTGTAAAAGAATATATTCAATGCATTTACTTTCTCGATTGTCCATTGTTTCCCGCCTCGCAATCGCTACTGTGCGTTGTTTGTTGATTCTCTGATTTTCGTTGCTGCGAGCGAGCGAGTGAGACCGCCCGCTCGTTTGAGGTTCGGGACGTAGATCTAGGTTCGAGAGACACTAAAGCTGGCGCGACGCGAGTGGCGAGTCGCACCTTCCGCGACGCGAGTGGACTGGGCCCGTCTTCCGTGCGTAAAGACTTCGCGTGGGCCGGTCTCTCGGGGGGGTCTTGGCGCTTCCGAGCCTTTGCCTCTAATTCACCCTGTGACCCGCCGAGTTGTAGGTTGGGGCCGGCGTTGCGGCCTCATAGGGTCATCTTGACCGGCTCGCTCACCTGATCTCTGGCGACGTGAGTCTAATCTCTCCACTCGCACGCCATGATTAGGGCTTGCCCCTTTATGCGCCGGGGCCGGCCTTCTTGGCTCGCCGTCTTGCCTGGGCATCTTGGCCGGTCCGCTCGCTCAATCTTTTGCGCCGCGAGAGCCTAACCCCTTCCCTCGCGCGTTGCGCTTAAGGCTCGTCCCTTTATGCGTCGGGACCAACCTTCTTGGCTCGCCGACTCGCCCGGGCATTTCTTGGGGATGGTATCCAATCCCTGGTTGCTCGGTGAGAAGCCGCCGGCCTGATCCTGCCCAGGGTCTGGGGCAGACCCCTCCGAGTGACATCCAGCCCTGCCAGCTTGGTGAGAGCCTGGCCGCGGGATCTGCTCGGGGTCTGAGGTAGACTCCTCCGAGTGACATCCAGCCCTGCCAGCTTGGTGAGAGCCTGGCAGCGGGATCTGCTCGGGGTCTGAGGCCGACTCCTCCGAGTGACATCCAGCCCCGCCAGCTTGGTGAGAGCCTGGCAGCGGGATCTGCTCGGGGTCTGAGGCCGACTCCTCCGAGTGACATCCAGCCCCGCCAGCTTGGTGAGAGCCTGGCAGCGGGATCTGCTCGGGGTCTGAGGCAGACTCCTCCGAGTGACATCCAGGCCTGCCAGCTTGGTGAGAGCCTGGCAGCGGGATCTGCTCAGGGTCTGAGGCAGACTCCTCCGAGTGACATCCAGGCCTGCCAGCTTGGTGAGAGCCTGGCAGCGGGATCTGCTCGGGGTCTGAGGCCGACTCCTCCAAGTGACATCCAGCCCCGCCAGCTTGGTGAGAGCCTGGCAGCGGGATCTGCTCGGGGTCTGAGGCCGACTCCTCCGAGTGACATCCAGCCCCGCCAGCTTGGTGAGAGCCTGGCAGCGGGATCTGCTCGGGGTCTGAGGCAGACTCCTCCAAGTGACATCCAGCCCTGCCAGCTTGGTGAGAGCCTGACAGCGGGATCTGCTCGGGGTCTGAGGCAGACTCCTCCGAGTGACATCCAGCCCTGCCAGCTTGGTGAGAGCCTGGCAGCGGGATCTGCTCGGGGTCTGAGGCCGACTCCTCCGAGTGACATCCAGCCCTGCCAGCTTGGTGAGAGCCTGACAGCGGGATCTGCTCGGGGTCTGAGGCCGACTCCTCCGAGTGACATCCAGCCCTGCCAGCTTGGTGAGAGCCTGGCAGCGGGATCTGCTCGAGGTCTGAGGCAGACTCCTCCGAGTGACATCCAGCCCTGCCAGCTTGGTGAGAGCCTGGCAGCGGGATCTGCTCGGGGTCTGAGGCCGACTCCTCCGAGTGACTTCCAGCCCTGCCAGCTTGGTGAGAGCTTGGCAGCGGGAGCTGCTCGGGGTCTGAGGCCGACTCCTCCGAGTGACTTCCAGCCCTGCCAGCTTGGTGAGAGCCTGGCAGCGGGATCTGCTCGGGGTCTGAGGCAGACTCCTCCGAGTGACATCCAGCCCTGCCAGCTTGGTGAGAGCCTGGCAGCGGGATCTGCTCGGGGTCTGAGGCCGACTCCTCCGAGTGACTTCCAGCCCTGCCAGCTTGGTGAGAGCCTGGCAGCGGGAGCTGCTCGGGGTCTGAGGCCGACTCCTCCGAGTGGCATCCAGCCCTGCCAGCTTGGTGAGAGCCTGGCAGCGGGATCTGCTCGAGGTCTAAGGCAGACTCCTCCGAGTGACATCCAGCCCTGCCAGCTTGGTGAGAGCCTGGCAGCGGGATCTGCTCGGGGTCTGAGGCAGACTCCTCCGAGTGACATCCAGCCCTGCCAGCTTGGTGAGAGCCTGGCAGCGGGATCTGCTCGGGGTCTGAGGCAGACTCCTCCGAGTGACATCCAGCCCTGCCAGCTTGGTGAGAGCCTGGCAGCGGGATCTGCTCGGGGTCTGAGGCAGACTCCTCCGAGTGACATCCAGCCCTGCCAGCTTGGTGAGAGCCTGGCAGCGGGATCTGCTCGGGGTCTGAGGCCGACTCCTCCGAGTGACATCCAGCCCTGCCAGCTTGGTGAGAGCCTGGCAGCGGGATCTGCTCGGGGTCTGAGGCAATGATATTCATCTCTCATCGAGGGGGGGGGGGGGGGAAACAAGTTTATCGCAAGAAATTCCATTAGAGATTGAACACGGTTTACATAATTTCAGGGAAAAAAACGCTTCTAGTCGTCTCCACTCCAAGTGAGACTTAGGGTCTCGCCCTCCACATTCCGGAGGCGATACCCTCCCGACTTCAATGCCTCCTGCACGATGAATGGTCCCTCCCAATTGGGGTGGAGCTTTCCCACTGCGGCTGATCTCCCTGCCGCGTCCACCTTTCTCAAGACCAAGTCTCCTTCGGCAAACTGCTTGACTCTGACGTGCTTGTCGAAATACTTGGCCATTCTTCTCTTTATCTCCTCCTGCCTCATGGCTGAAAGGTCCCGCAGTTCCTCGACCATGTCGAGAGAGAGCCGCAGCTCTTCTTCATTATTGGCTCTCCATTCCTCTTTGTGCTCTCCGGCCCCGACTACCCGCGGTGTCCGGACTTCAAACTCCACTGGAAGTACTGCCTCGCACCCATGGGAGAGTTTGAAAGGCGTCTCCCCTGTTGCTGTGTTGGGTGTGGTTCGGAGGGCCCAGAGAACCGAGGGGAGTTGCTCCACCCAGCTTCCTCTCAAGTTCTCCACCTTTTTCTTGAGGAGGTTCACGATAATCTTGTTTGCCGCTTCCACTTGCCCATTGCTTCGGGAGTGATGAACTGAGGCAAACCTGAGATCGATCCTGAGCTGCTCGCAGAAGCTGGTGAACTCGGCACTGGCAAATTGAGGGCCGTTGTCTGTGACGATGGCCTGGGGCAACCCGTGGCGGCAGATGATCTCCCCCCATACAAAGTTTCTGACGACCTGGGAGGTCACCTTGGCCAGCGCCTTAACTTCTAGCCACTTGGAGAAGTAATCAATCATCACGAGCAGGAACCTCCTCTGGCCGCTGGCTTGGGGAAAGGGCCCGACCAAGTCCATTCCCCAGATGGCGAATGGCCAGGGAGCGGTGATACTCCTGAGGCGCTGGGCTGGTTGTAGCTGGAGGGGAGCGAATAGCTGGCACTTATGACATTCTTTTGTGAATTTTGCCGCGTCGAGACCCAGAGTCGGCCAGAAGTATCCCTGCCTGACGATCCGGCCTTCTAGGGTTCGACTTCCGGAGTGACTCCCACACTCCCCGGAGTGGACCTCTTCTAAAATCTTCGGGACCTCCCTCTCGCCCACACATCGCGCCAGCATCCCTGAGAGAGTCTTCCGGTATAACTGGCCATCTCGCATGAGGTAGTATGCCGATTTGTACTTGAGTTTCTTTCCGTCCATCCCCTTGGAATACTCCCCGATGGTCAGGAAAGTGACGAATGGGTCCATCCAGGAGGGGTGCCGTTCCACCTCCATCAGCTCCCCCTCCTCGATGGATGGGCGAAAGAGGTCTGTGATGGTACCCCCCGCCCGGGGTCCATGCTTTGCCAGCTGATCCACCTGCTCATTATCCTCTCGAGGCACGTGCCGGATGGAGAAAGTCTGGAAGGTGCTGATGACTCCCTTTACCTTCGCCAAGTAACGCTGCAGGGTGGGTTCCCTTGCCTCGAATTCCCCATTGATCTGGGAGGCCACCACCAGGGAGTCAGTGAGGACCTCCACATCATGCACCCCCAGTTCCCTGGCCAGACGTAGACCCGCAATCACGGCTTCATACTCGGCCTGATTGTTGGTGATGGGAAAATGCACCACCACCGTTTGCTCGATCCTCGCCCCCTGGGGGCTTTCCAAGATGACCCCAGCCGCCAGGGAGTGCCTCCCCGACGCACCATCCACCATGACCTTCCAGGGAACCGGGCGAGTGAGTTCCTCCTCCGCCACCTCGACCACATAGTCAGCCAGGAAATCGGCCATGGCTTGGGCCTTGATCGAGAGGCGAGGTACGAAGGAGATGTCGAACTCACTCAGCTCCACCGACCACTTGGCCAACCTACCGGAATGCTCCACCCCCTCGAAGATGTTGCGGAGAGGGTGGTCAGTCACTACTCGGATCGAGTGTGCCTGGAAATAGGGCCGGAGCCTCCGGGCCGAGATGATGAGAGCGAAGGCCAGCTTCTCTAGGATGGGGTACCGAAGCTCGGCCTTCCTCAAGACCCGACTTACATAGTAAACCGGGAGTTGTCTCTTCCCTTCTTCCCGAACTAAAACGGAGCTCAAGGCCTCGGCCCCAGCCCCCAAGTACAGGAATAAGTCCTCTCCCTCCTTTGGCCCTTGGAGCAGGGGAGCCTGGGTCAACTGCTTCTTTAGGGCCTGGAATGCCTCCTCGCACTCCGAGGTCCACTCAAATTTCTGGCCTCCTCTTAGGCTTTTAAAGAACGGAGAGCACTTCTCCCCGGCCCGGTAGAGGAACCTGCTCAGTCCTGCCAGCCTCCCAGTCAATCGCTGCACTTCCTTCGCATTCCGCGGAGACTCCAACTCCAGGATTGCCCTCACCTTGTCGGGGTTGGGCTCTACGCCGGCGGGGGTGAGGAGATGCCCCAGGAATTTTCCTCTGCCTGACCCAAAGGTGCATTTGAGGGGGTTCAGCCTCATCTTGCACCCGCGGAGAGTGGCAAAGGTCTCTTCTAGGTCCCGGAGGTGGGAGTCGAGGTCCGGACTCTTGACCATGAGATCGTCTACATATACTTCCAGGTTCCTTCCCTTTTGCCCTTGAAAGACCCTGTCCATCATTCTCTGGTAGGTCGCCCCTGCATTTTTCAGCCCGAAGGGCATCATTTTATAACAATAGCACCCATCTCCTGTGATGAATGATACGTCTTTGACGTCGGGAGGGTGCATCCTGATTTGGTGATAACCTGAAAAGGCATCCAGAAAACTCATCAAAGGGAAACCGACGGCTGAGTCAACTAGCGCGTCGATCCGAGGCAAGGGGTAACAATCTTTAGGACATGATTTATTAAGAAGAGAAAAATCGATACACATCCTCCACCGGCCGTCTCCTTTCTTAACCATTACAACATTGGAGACCCAGCCGGGGTATTGGATTTCAGATACAAAGCCGGCCTTGAGGAGCTTTGCTACCTCCTCCCTGATGGGCTCGGCGAGCTTGTCCGCGACGGGCCTCTTCTTTTGTCGGATGGGGGGAGCCTTCGGGTCTAGGTTGAGGCGGTGGCAGGCGACGTTGGAATCGATCCCGGGCATCTCCGCGGCACTCCATGCGAAGATGTCCACGTTCTTCTGGACGCACTCCAGCATCCTGCCTTGAGCCTCCGGGGTCAATCCTCCGCTGATGCGGATCTTCTCCACCCTGCCTCCGGTGGTTAGAACCTCCATCTCCGCCACCTCCTCTGCCGCCTCCAGACGGGACTGTGCCTCCCACTCCTCAATCTCCCCCTCATCGAAGGCGAGGACCGCCTCCTCAGCTTCTACCACGGCCATCGCCTCGGCCGGCTTTTGAATCTCTTCCGCGACCTTCTCCTGGGCGCGGCTCTCCTCCACCTCCATCTCGTCCCCGCCGGCTTCCGGCTCTACCTCCTTCAGCCTCCGCCCCATCTCCTCGGCTCACTCCAGCCAAGAGATGGAGTTCACCGCCGTGACATAGCACTCTCTCGCTTCTTTGGGATCTCCGCGGACCCGGACCTGGACCCCCTCGACGTTAAATTTTAGGCATTGGTGGAAGGATGAGGGGACGCAGCGGAAGGCGCTGATGAGAGGCCTCCCGAAGATGGCGCTGTAGCTGCTGGGGGCGTCCACGATGACGAACTTGCAGTTGCGGGACTGTCCCCCCAGGACGACATGGAGTCCCACTCCTCCCTCAACCTCCTTCCTCTCCCCTGAGAAGCCAAACAGAGGTCCGTCCGAGGCCAGCACCCTTCGGGCCTCCACCTTCATTGCGTCGAACGCCTTCTTGAAGATGACGTTGACCGAGCTCCCGTTGTCGACGAGGATCCGGGGGACGGTGAAGTCCTCGATGGCCGTCTGGATGACCAGCGCATCGCAGAAGGGGTCCTCGTGACCCGGCATATCCTCCCTGGAAAAAGTGATTTTCTCATCCGGGGGCGGGGACTGGGACGTGGAGCCAACGCTCCTGCGGTACATAGTGTGGAGGCTCGACTTGCGGGAAGCCTCGACCCCAGCCCCCCCGTGGATCGCTCCGATCCTTCCTCGGGAGCCCACATCTACCCGGTCTTCGCACCGACCCTCCTCCGCCCGAGGCCGGATCTCCTCAATCCGCACTTCCGGACGCTGTTGTGGTTGTTGCTGCTCCCGGTTGCCTCTCATTTCGAGGAACTCTGGGCACGTGGCTGTGGCGTGCCCCTCCTCTTGATGGAAGTCGCAGTAAGGCAACTCCACCCTCACCTCCCTTCTCCTTCTCCGTATCGCTCTTCTCCTCTCCCCCAGTGCTATGGCCATAGCCTGCTCCTGGTCGGGAAGGGCCGGCCTCTGGCCCTGCATCCCGCCTGGAGGGTAAAACTGGCCCTGTCCTCCTTGACGGTAGTCCCCTCCACGGAACCCTCTCCTTGCCCCGGGATCCTGCCACTCGGGTCTCCACCCCAGCCGGAAGTTCGGCTCATGTCGCCCCTGCCTGGGCTGCTGCTGATGCTGCTGCTGCGGCGGCTGTTCCCTCTGCCGGGGCTCAGCCCTTCTCTCTTCCTGCCCTCGGCCACCCCTTGGCCTCTCTTCCTCCACGGCCCACCTGGCCAACCTTCGGGCAAACTCCGGATGCGCCGCCTCCATATCGGCCTCCCTAGCTGCCCTCTCCAGGAGCGCCTCAAAAGATACTGGGGGGGACCTCTTGAGTTCCATTGCAAAGAACCCGGATTGGAGACCCAGGGTGAAGGCCACCATCATGGTGTGCCCCGGCATCTCCTGCACTTGGGACAACTCCTCTTGGAATCTATCCAGGTAACTCCCCAGGGTCTCTCCCACCCTCTGCTTGACACGGAACAAGGACTCCACCTCCTTCTTCCTCTTCTTGGAAGTGGTGAATCTCAACATGAACCCCCGACGCAGGTCCTCGAAGCAGTAGATGGACCCGGTCGGGAGCTGGTGGAACCATTCTCTCGCCTTCTCTCGGAGGGTGATGGCGAAGAGTCGGCACTTGAAGCCGTCGGACATCTGTCGAATAGAGACCATGTCCTCAAACCACTGGATGTGGTGGACGGGGTCTCCCTTCCCGGAGTAGTAGGTCATCTCCGGCTCACGAAACCCCTCTGGAACTGGGGCGGAGGAGACGAACTCGCTGAAGGGGCTTCCTCCCTCAACGGGGCGAGGGGGGAACTCTCTCCCCGCCGTCTCGCCAAAATGGTATTCTGCGGCCGAGCCGGGGAACAGAACTCGCCCCTGGAACTCGCGCTCGCCTCTCTCGGCGGGTTCCTTCCCAGGTCGCCTGAGCGGCGCGTCGTCGCCGAGTGCGGGAGCGGCGACTACTGGAACTACCGGTGTCGCGCTCTCCGCTCGCATGCCGAGGGCGGTCCTAACGAGCCCGAGGATCTCCTCCCTAAGTTCCGCCGACACGCTCGCCGCTGGGGGTGGGGGAGGGGGTGGCGAGCTGCCCCTGCCTGATCCTTGTCCTTCTTCTCCAGTCATCGAGCCTGCTGAAGGTTTTCCTTGCTGACCACGTTCCACGCTCACCGCACCAAAATGTTGAAACCGGAAACCGGCCCCGGTGGAGTTTGACCCTTGGGGAAGGGGTGGTCTCGCACTTACTTCGCTCCTGTAAGAGAAACAATGAAGGGGAGAAGAACAAAGGACAGGACCAAGGGCCCGGCTCGGAGGTCCCACCACACACCCGGAAGATCTTAGAGCGCTTCCCCTCCTTAACCAGTTGCCGGGCTAAGGTACCTCAGAGAGCGCTATAAGACTGAGAACCGAAAGCGTGCCCTCTGAAGTACCCCTTGGGTCCTATTTATAGATTATCTCGGATGGTCTGCGAATAACCCGCCTCTGGTGGTCTGGATTTACTAAAGAGCCCCTCGGATTGGCCTGCCAACAGCCAAACCCCGCTGTTCTGTCTGGTTATACGCACCTCTTGCCAGGTCACCTCCTGTCATTTTGGGGGAGGTGGGCAGTAGCCGATCCGCCTGGGAGAGGCGGCTGGGGCCCGGCCCGCCTAGGAGAGGCGAGAGGGGGGCTGGCCCGCCTGAGAGAGGCGGCTGGGGCCCGGCCCGCCTAGGAGAGGCGAGAGAGGGGGGGGGCTGGCCCGCCTGAGAGAGGCGGCTGGGGCCCGGCCCGCCTAGGAGAGGCGAGAGGGGGGCTCGCCCGCCTGGGAGAGGCGGCTGGGGCCCGGCCCGCCTAGGAGAGGCGAGAGGGGGGCTGGCCCGCCTGAGAGAGGCGGCTGGGGCCCGGCCCGCCTAGGAGAGGCGAGAGAGGGGGGGCTGGCCCGCCTGAGAGAGGCGGCTGGGGCCCGGCCCGCCTAGGAGAGGCGAGAGGGGGGCTCGCCCGCCTGGGAGAGGCGGCTGGGGCCCGACCCGCCTAGGAGAGGCGAGAGGGGGGCTGGCCCGCCTGAGAGAGGCGGCTGGGGCCCGGCCCGCCTAGGAGAGGCGAGAGGGGGGGGCTCGATCCGCTGGCCTGCTTGGGCCCCTTCGGCGGACACGGGGTTGTACAGTGACCTGGTCCTAAAAAAAGTGGATGTTGCGGGAAGATCAGCAGCAGTAGAAAAACTTCATCCAAATTGGGAAGGTCCATACATCGTTAAGGAAGCACTAAAGTCAGGATGGTACTGCCTCCAGAATGTGGAGGGGGAACCTTGAGTCACACCTAGAACGGTGATGATTTGAAACGCTTTTATCCTTGAACCTTGTAAATTGAATATTCTTGTTTACTAATTCCCTTGTTTCTCAAGGTCCTTTGTGAATGAACTGTGTATGATTGGAGAGGGTTTGAAATGTTGACCTCGAGAAGACCCCGCTGTCCAGGCTCCCACTAGCTGGCAGGACTGGAAGTCATTTGATGGTAGAATGAGATATTAATCCCGAGAAGATCCTGCTGACCAGGCTTCTACTAGCTGGCAGGGCTGGAAGTCACTCGGAGAGTTTGAAATATTGATCCTGGGAAGATCCCACTAACCAGGCTTCTACTAGCTGGTAGGGCTGGAAGTCACTCGGAGATGATTTGAAATATTGATTCCGAGAAGATCCCGCTGACCAGGCTCCCACTAGCTGACAAGGCTGGAAGTCACTCGGAGATGGTTTGAAATGTTGACCCTGAGAAGATCCTGGTGATCAGGCTCCCACTAGCTGGCATGGATGGAAGTCACTCGATGGTAGGATGAGATATTGATCTCGAGAAGATTCCGCTGATCAGGCTTATACTAGCCGGCAGGGTTGAAATTCACTTGGAGATGATTTGAAATGTTGACCCTGAAAAGATCCCGCTGACCAGGCTCCCACTAGTTGGCAGGGCTGGAAGTCACTCAGTGGTAGATTGAGATATTGATCCCGAGAAGATCCCACTGACCAGGCTTCTACTAACTGGTAGGGATGGAAGTCACTCGGAGAGTTTGAAATATTGATCCTGAGAAGATCCCGCTGACCAAGCTTCTACTAGCTGGTAGGGCTGGCAGTCACTCGGAGATGATTTGAAATATTGATCCCGAGAATCTCCCGCTGACCAAGCTCCCACTAGCTGGCAAGTCTAGAAGTCACTCAGAGATGGTTTGAAATGTTGACCCCAAGAAGATCTCATTGACCAGGCTCCCACTAGCTGTTAGGGCTGGAAGTCACTTAGTGGTAGAATGAGATATTGATCCCGAGAATATCCCGCTGACCAAGCTTCTACTAGTTGGCATGGATGGAAGTCACTCGGAGATTGTTTGAAATGTTGACCCCGAGAAGATCCCGTTGACCAAGCTCCCACTAGCTGGCAGGGCTGGAAGTCACTCGATGGTAGAATGAGAAATTGACCCGAGAAGATCCCGCTAACCAGTCTTCCACTAGCTGACATGGCTGGAAGTCATTCGAAGATAGGTTAAAACGTTGGACCAAGCAGATCTAGCTGTTCAGGCTCGCACTAGCCTGGTCTCTCCAACTAGTTGGGGGTAATAACTAATCGGCAACAGTGTAGGGGAAGGCGAGTCATTTGGGGGTGGATCTCGCTGACCGGGGGTATTCGCACGTCTCCCCAATGAGCCAACATCAAGCATTATGAAATGGAAAGACGAGCCAAACCTATCCTCCGGCTAGCGCGTGGTCTCCAGGAAGGCGAGAGTTAGTAGGCAAATACGCGTAGCGCATGAGATGGTCCACTACAACTATGAGCTATCCTATCACGTTTTGCCTTGGGGAAATCATGAATCCTAATTACTCGACCCGATCAGGCGAGGATCACGAGCTCGGGTGCAGCGAGCGGGTCCATCATGACTACCGAGGGGGTGAGATCTCTGGATCTTCACACAACGCCTATTCTGAACTAACTCGGAGGGACTCTAGTACCGTGCTCCCTACCTTAGAGATGTCGCGCCTCAAAGGTGGTACACGTGTGCGAGTGTGTCAGGACAAAGAATCGCATTCATAAAAAGAGGGGGGGGGGGGGGGTAAGAAAATCCACAAGGACAATAAAGTTTCATTAAAATGTCTTATTACAAAAAAATCGCCTCGCGGGCGAGTGTACAAAAAAGGAGGGGAATCATTGCAAAAAAAGGAAAATTACAGCAAGCCCCTTAGTCGCCCTCCGGATGGATGGTCTCGCCAACCCTCCACCTCATCGAAGAGAGAGTCAAGTTTATCTTCCTCCTCATCGGGGATGGGGATGAACAGCTCAGGGACCAAGTCCTTAGCGATGACCTTTTTGCAATCTGGCGTCAACACCTGGAGGTCTTGCATGATCTGGAGCGTATGGTCAGTGACCTTGATGGAGGTGGCCCTCATCATTTCGTTGACCTCCGCCTCTCTATACATTTGCGGCTTTCTGGCTTGGCTTCTCGACTCGCCGAGCTGGTGGAAGGAGGGTATCAACCAGGCAAGTAACTCCGCCTGGAGCTGCTTGTTCTGCCCTCCAGCAACAGGTTCCTCTCCTCGAGGTCAATGATGTGAGTGCGCATACGGTCGGCGGTCATGGCATCCTACGAGATGGAAGTCAAAATAGGGAGAGCATGGCGAGAGAAATAAAATAAGGAAGGGCGGTATGATTGACACTTTCCACCCTGTCGGTGCTCTTCTCAAGGAGGTTTTCAGTGATCCCTAGCTTGCGTTTCAGGTCTGCCACCTCGTCCACGGCAAAAACTCACGCTTCCTCGGCATCCGATCATACATGTGCGTGAGCTCGATGAAGCGCATCTGGGATCGCGTGCACTTATGGGAGAGCCTCTGTAATGTCATGTCGTCGTTGGACTCTGCGTACTTGCGACCGTAGAGCCCGAAGCTGGGGGCGAAGGCATGCCGGCTTGGAGGCCGGTGCTTGGACCAGGAGGGGAGGAGCGATGAAATTGAGACCCGGTTGGCCTTCTCGTCCCATAGCACCATGGGGTCTCTGGCCTGATCCTTCACCTTCCCGCCGAGGTCGAAATTTTTGTGGGCACTCGACAGACCCGCCGCGCAGGTTTTAGACATCACCACAGCTAGGGAGCCAGGGAGGTCGCCCTCACCCCGCTACCCATCTAGCGAGTCCCTCTGGAACTGCTTGCCCTTAAACACCACTGCCTTTTTAGCCTCTTTCCCAGGCAGAGGGCGAGGCAAGCTTGAACTTGCAGGAGCGGGCCACTTTTGGGTGCTGGGTGGTCCGGTGGTCTCTTGTTCCCTCCTACACGCCGCCGCGGCTACCCTCTCTCGGGCGAGTGGGTCGGGGTGCAACCCAATATCCAAAAAGGGCGGGTGCTCCGGGATCAGTCTCTCCCCTACAGAGAATGAACTTAGTATCATACAGAAAAAACATCTTTTTGAAGAGTCCAGAATGAAGTGAGTAGGAAGCATACCTTCTCCAGGAAGAACAGGAAGGAGCGAGTCGAGGCCCCTTCGCAGGAAGGTGACCTCAAAATCCTTGTGGAGGAAAAATTGATGGAGGTTGGCATCGTCGACTGATACAATCGGCGCCCGGTATGTCTCCTCACCCCGTTGAATAGGTGAGTATGGGATGTTGCCGAGATCTCCCTTTATGAAGAAAAACTTGGTGAACTAGTGGTGGTTCTTGTTTGCGGTCTCGCGCACCTTGAATTGCGAGCCGACGAAGAATGCGGCTCCATCGTTGGTGGCGCGGTAGATGAATAGATTTCGAAAGATGGTGAGGTTGAACTCGATCTGTTCCTTTTGGAGGAAGCATGCGAAGGCCACTAGCATGACAATCGCGTTGGGGTTAAGCTGCGCGGGGACGGCCCTGAAGTACTTTAGGACCTGGCGAACCTCCGGCCAGAGAAGAAGGCGCATCCCTACCTTGAAGTGCGAGATGGGGAAGGCGAGCTCGTCAGGGTGGAAGGTGTTGATCGCATCGCCCCTTCCCGGGCGACGCGTAGTAAACCCAGGGGGGACGTAGTCTGCCATAAAGGCGAGATATTCCTGCTCCAATGGATTCCCATCGAAGAAGGGATACTCGACAAATTACTTCGCACACTTCGATCTCCCATCGACATCAGTTCTCGTCTTTCCCATTATAGCAATGGTATTTATGCGAGTATTAGGGGTGAGATTTCCAGAGTCATGAGCGTGTAACTACAATAAATGCGATGGGGGTATGCCTATTTATAAAAATAGCTAGGGTAAGGCGAGTCTCTCCCTTGGGCCGACTCGCTAGCCTCGGCGTCAGCCTCCCGTGACCCGTCTCTTCCAATAAGCGAGGTGAATTCAAAGCGATCGGTCAAGAGTTCGAGTTCGAGAGAAGTAAGTGCAAGTTACCCCCTTGGGTCTGAACTCTAGTTGAAGCCAAGTTTCGGTTTCAACATTTATGAGTTTGAGAATATGATGAATAGTAATTTCATGAATTAGTGAGTTCATTGCCAAACTTATCTTCTTATAGGTTATAATTTAAGGTACATTACATGTACATATACTGAAATAATCCATTTTGAAATATGTTTCTGGTGTTTGAGGATTTTTGGCTATCGCCCGATGACAGTCACTGTCGCCCGGCAATAGTGAAATTTGACACTTTTACATTTTTAATTTTAGGAAATGTCACATAGTTCTAGAGATAGAAAAAGTAGTTCCAGTTACTCTTATTCATCCTACCAATCATATCCTGGAATTGAAAGGGTCGTTATAAGCATATTGAATATCGTAGAATTTGACTTTATTCGTGATGTGCATATCTATGACATGATAGCACAGGCATGTATACTATCTCTTATCATTCCTGATATGTTTAGCTCAGTATTGGTTAGAGAGTTCTATAACCATTTGGAAGACCCAACTTATACTGGATTAAATGGTGGAGTGAGATCACGAGTGCAAGGTGGATTGGTGGAGATAACCCACGATGATTTACAAAATGAGTTTGGTCTAATAGCAAGTAAAAATGTCATTGATGTCATAGAGAACTATAGAAAGGATAACGACTGGATGCCGCTCAATTAGGTCCTTCATTGAACTGCTATTAAGACACATATTCAATACACGACCACTCTCACGCCTGATGCTTACATGGTCCATGATATTCTGAGAAATACTATGATGTTAAAGGCAGGCGACACGAGGAAAATTACTGCATAGCTTAGCTTAGTTACTATTGCAGACTAACTTGGCGTCCCGGTCGGATCAGAATAAACTGGACCGCCTTAGCTCTCGGGACGGTCAAGCGCGCACACAGTCAATGAAGAGAGAATGTTGACACAAGAGGTTTTAACGTGGAAAAACCCCTAAACTGGGTAAAAACCCACGTGACCGGATCTGTGTCGGTCAAAGTCTACTATTAGGTCGTTGCCACAATGTGTTCAGAGAATTGAGGGCGACAGACCGCTCCTCGTTACAACTTGGAGGTGAGAGAGAATTTTTGACTCGTAACGGGCAATAGGCTGCGTCGAGGGAGTGCTAGATGCTTACTTAGTGTTTGGCGTGTTTGTGCGCCGGCGGTGGTTGTCTTCTTCCCTTCTCCACGCACTTGGGGACTTGGCTCGTAGGCGACTTGAAGATGACCCGAGGGAGGAGTTCGGCAGAGCTCTGGCTTGAGGAAGAAGAAGACTCTGGGAGCGAAAAGGTGAGAAATGAGGAGGCATGGGGCTCCGTTTATAGCCTCTAGGAGGTGGTTATGGCGGGCCCCCACTAACTTGGTGGTTTAGTGGGTGGTTACCTGTAGATCGGACGGCGACGGATGCTCAGTAGTGATCGGATGGTGGCCAACCTGCAAGCGACAGCGGCGGTTGGCGGCGGCGGCCGGCTGGTGGTGGCGGCGGCGGAGGCCGGTGGCGGCGATGGCCGGCGGTGGCGGCGGTGGCCGACGATAGGCGGCAGCGGGCAGCGGTGGTGGTAGTTGGCGAGTGGGAGGCCCCCATAATCTCTCCTATTGTGGTGGAGATCATGGGGAGTGGGTTGACCGGTCAAACCCATGATCTCCACAATAGGAGGGATCATGGGGAAGATGGTTAAGTGCACACCCAAGCCTATAAATGGGGCTTCATCCCCATCAATTGCCCCCCCCCCCAAATCCTTTGTTGTCGGACGCTGGCACAAGCGAGGACAAGGATTTCCCCCCATTCTCCTCGACCATGACGGCGAGCAGCGAAAGACCAGAAACATCGGAGAGCGGCGCCCGGTGAGCCCAGGTAAAAATATGTTAAAAGATTTCTGGGGGAGAAAGGGGATGGCAATAGGAAGAGGCAGCGCGACCAAAAAAAGAGAGGGACTCTCGGCTCCCCCACAGTCTGGTGGCGCGGCGGCAGCCACTGCGTGGGTATGTGAGGAGGCGCGCGGACTAAGTCGTGCGGGTTTTCGCACTCCCCAAGTCGCGTGCGCATCCCTGACTGCGCGCTCGTTGGGCGAGCGTACGTGCACACCAGTTCGCACGAGCGGGCGCGCGCGGCTGTTCGCGCGCGCGGCTGTTCGCGCGCGCGGCTGTTCGCGCGCGCGGCTGTTCGCGCGCGCGGCTGTTCGCGCGCGCGGCTGTTCGCGCGCGCGGCTGTTCGCGCGCGCGGCTGTTCGCGCGCGCGGCTGATCGCGCGCGCGGCTGTTCGCACGCGCGAACGGTGCACGTCTTGCGCGAGATTAATCATGTGCAGTACCGAGCAGTGATTCTGTGCGCACTGCGCGGGATTTAATCTCGCGCAGGCAGGATTAATCCCGCGCGGGATTAATCTAAGCTGGATTAATCCCGCGCAGGCGGGATTAATCCCGCAGTGCTCCCGCGCATACTGCACGGGATTAATCTTGCGTGAACTATGCACAGGATTAATCCTGCGCGAATTGTGCGCGGGATTAATCCCCACGCGCACTGTGCGTGGGATTTAACCCGCACGCACACGGTGTCCGGGATTAATCTTGCGCGCATGGTGCTTATGATAAATCCCGCGCGGGGGGGGGGGGGGGCGACTCCCATGCGCCACTTTCGTCGCATATGGCGTGTTGGGCATTGCATCCACAATAGCCCAGATTTGCATGAATTCACCCTTGAACTAAGATGAATTAAGTTGTATTTGATATCTTGTTTAAGTTGTGTGTTTGCATATCATCATTACTAAGTGTAGACCAATGTCAGTCTACAGTGAGTCATGAACACAGGACCATACAGTGTAATCCCTCACTGTGTGATCCAAGGTGTTGACTCATGTGTAGCCTCTCTATTGGGATACACTTCATATTCAAACACTTGGACCATGGAATGAAGATTGGACCCTTGAAGAGAAGAACAAGTTTTTTTCCTAAAAAGTTCAAAAATTTTCTAAGTCCACTTCTCGAGAAGTCCTTTCAGTTCTCGAGAAGTAGAGTTAGAAGTTCTCGAGGAACAGGAGTTTAGTTCTCAAGAAGTTTAGATGTTTCAGTTCAGAAAATTTTTCTAAGTATGACTCTCGAGAAGTATCTCTTAGTTCTCGAGAAGTCCTTTCAGTTCTCGAGAAGCCCGGCTCTTAGTTCTCGAGAAGTCCCAGAGTAGTTCTCGGGAAGTTCAGAAAGTTTCAAGATTTTTTTTTTAAGTCTTAGTTCTCGAGAAGTCCAGATTAGTTCTCGAGAAATTTTCGCAGTTCTCGAGAACTATACCCGACTTCTCGAGAAATGCACATTGCCTTTTCTACTTCTAATTAATTTCTTCTATTTCGAAAACCCGATGATTTAAGCCCTAATTCTAGATTAATTAGTCACTTAATTGACATTACTAGGATTATATATATATATACATAATACTTTAGAAATCCCAAATCAACCGACATTTCAAATTTCCTCTTCTCGAAAACTCTTCGTCTTCCGCCGACAGACAGCTTCGCCGCAGCCATCATCCTGCACTCCGTCCATCGCCGCCATCAGCGTCTCTGGCGCACAGTTCGAAGATAGGAATCGACAGTGAACTAGTCGTCAAAGGAATTGCAGACATTTCAGATGATTTCCAGAACTTACTTCTTCTCCTGGACACGACCGGACTGATGTTCGTTCTATCAGAACCCTGCAGGATTATTTTTCCAGATGTCGAAGAATTCTTCAGAAATGCAAAGGTAAGGAGGAATGGTAAGATTTTGAAAACTAAAGTAAGAGGGATCAAAATCAAGTTGGATAAAAACAAAGTTTCAAAGCTTCTGAAGATGCCCATTGTGGATGAAGAGGATGACCTAACTCTGGAAGATTATGACAGGACTTACTCCTTCTGTGGAGTTTCTGAGGAATTCAACTCTTTAAGGAGAAATCTTTTCAATGATGTAGGAAAACTTCTGGCAAACATAATTAGAAAAATCTTGTGGTGCAAAACAGGGTCGATTAGTTTCATAACAAATGATCTATTTGGAGTAATGACAGCTGTAATCTGTAGAAAGAAATTTCAATTTGGCATGATGGTATTTGAGATGATCAGAGACAACATTCAGGATCCCAAATTTGCTAGGATAATCTCTTTATTGCTGAGTGAGATTGATCCAGTCACTTTCAAATCTTCTAAAGGTACTCAAATTCATCACTTAAAAAAGATCTCATTGGCCTCCATCCAAAGATGGGAACTCAAGCTGAAAAATCCAAAGCAGTTAGCTAAAGAAATTACAGCTTCTGCCTCTGAGGTCAGGACCCCATCTCCCTCCTATCATCATGTTGTTGAACCATCTGGTGCAGTAACTCAGGGGGATCCTGCAGCCTCTGTTTCTACTGTCAGACCTTCCCCTCCCTCTCTGGCAAGATCAGCAAGCAGATCTCCCATCAGAAGTCATGTCAGCTCTCCAGCAAAGTCCCTAGTGGCACTCTCTCCAGAAGATACCATTCCAGGTGCTCAAGTCCAAGAAACCCTCCAAAACATTGCAGAAGCCATTAACATAATGGTGGAAGAACTCACCTCAGATGTTCCTCCCCTCTACAAGGAACCAGCTGAAGAACATCCAAAAGATCCTTCTCCAGCTCCCTCTCCTTCTCCTATCAGATTACCAGAATCTCCTCCTGCTCAATACCCTTCTGCCAAGCAAGATATCCCTGAGACTGTTCTTCTTTCTGATCAAGAAAGAATATCTCCTGAGCCTGCTGATCTTCCCGTGAGAAAGTTAGATTTCTCCATCCCTACATTCATTGATCAGGCTGATATTACCCTTGTTCGGACTACTAGAGCTGTAAGCTCAGTGATTCTTGAAGAGATACCTCTATGGAAAGCCCCTCCTCCTGCTACTATTACTGCTTCTGCCTCTTCCTCTACCTCTTCTAATGTTGTTGCTACTGCTGCTACCCCTTCCAACTCAGAACTTCTTATCCAGATAGGCCAAATGCTCTCTGATCAAAGGAAACATTTTCACGATTCTCTGAAAGTGATGCAAGACAAGGTGACTGCCTTGGAAACAAAAATGAGTCGAGGATTTGCTGAGATCCAACACAACACTGACTCTCTCAAGAGCATATTTCAGATTGGTGGCAAAGCCATAGATCACACTATTACTAGTGTTGGTCAGGTTATGGAACAATCTCTGATTCTTGCTAATAATCAGACTGAATTAGAAAAGAATGCTCAAAAACATGTGATGAAGGTTTGTGAGGAAGTTGGTACTTTCAAGGAAGAAGCCATAGAAAAACTCCTTATAGAATTCAAAAAGGGGGAGAGCCTGGTGAAAGAACATGTAATCAAACTTGTAGATAAGTTTTCTGTAGATGCAAACACTCTCTGGGCTGAGAAAATTTCTGAAATCAATAAGAATGTTTTAGCTCAAATCCAGTCAGTGAAGTTCTATACTTATGACACCACAGTTTGGATGCACAATCAGATTTTCCCTGACTTTCAGGATGATCCCAATATTATTCCTCATCATCTGAATCCTCTTGTTGAAGGACAGCCCAGTCAGGTGCCAGCTCAAATGCAACAATCTCATATGCCCTGCTTCTCTCCTAGGCCAGAAGATCAGGATCCTCCTCCAACCTCTTATGACCAAGTATGGGATGACATTATTCCTAAGGATTTACCAGAGATTCACACCTCTAAGAAGAGAAAGTATGGAGAAGGTCCTTCTGCAAGCAAGTTTGTTCCCCAGTCAGATGTAGAGAAAAGGAAAGCAAGGGAGTTTGCTGAAGTTTGGAGCCCCACTTCTAAGAGCTTAATTCTTGACACTCTTAAGTTGGTAATGGACTATAATGAGAATAGAAATCTCCACTACAGCTCAGTTGAGTGGGAATTATATGAAAAGTCCATGACCAAAAGGAGGATATATGATAGGGAATATGGAAAGAATAATCCTAAAGCTCCTCCAAAGCCCCCAAGGTATTATCCCAAACCATTCAGCTATCAGAGAAGGCAGCAGGAAAAGCAGGACAGACAACCTTAGAGCAAAGAATGTACTTTTGTTGAGTTATTCTTGAGAATTTTGTTGAAATGGTTGTTGATTAAGAAATCTAAAACATTACTTATATACAATTTCTAGTTTTGCCTAATTGTGTTCAATTAATCTCTTAATGCCTTAGTTTAAATTTTCATTTCCAGTTCTTTCTTAATTGTCATAATTCACCTTAGTGTGGAGGGTTCTGACTTCTACAAATAGGGGGAGATTGTTGGGCATTGCATCCACAATAACCCAGATTTGCATGAAGTCACCCTTGAACTAAGATGAATTAAGTTGTATTTGATATCTTGTTTAAGTTGTGTGTTTGCAGATCATCATTACTAAGTGTAGACCAATGTCAGCCTACAGTGGGTCATGAACACAGGACCATACAGTGTAATCCCTCACTGTGTGATCCAAGGTGTTGACTCATGTGTAGCCTCTCTATTGGGATACACTTCATATTCAAATACTTTGACCATGGAATGAAGATTGGACCCTTGAAGAGAAGAAAAAGTTTTTTTCCTAAAAAATTCAAAAATTTTCTAAGTCCACTTCTCGAGAAGTCCTTTCAGTTCTCGAGAAGTAGAGTTAGAAGTTCTCGAGAAACAGGAGTTTAGTTCTCAAGAAGTTTAGTTGTTTCAGTTCAGAAAAATTTTCTAAGTATGACTCTCGAGAAGTATCTCTTAGTTCTCGAGAAGTCCTTTCTGTTCTCGAGAAGCTCGGCTCTTAGTTCTCGAGAAGTCCCAGAGTAGTTCTCGGGAAGTTCAGAAAGTTTCAAGAAATTTTTTTCTAAATCTTAGTTCTCGAGAAGTCCTCAGTTCTCGAGAAACTCAGCTTTATAGTTCTCGATAAGTCAAGCTATAGTTCTCGAGAAGTCCATATTATTTTCGAGAAGTATTGATCCTGAAGTCTCGAACACTAAGTTCAATTCAGACAGTTTAGTTCTCGAGAAATTCAATCAGTTCTCGAGAGCTAATGCTACTTCTCGAGAACTGCAGACTAAATTTTTTTTCTGAAATTTGTTTAAGTCAAGATCGGCCGAATTTTTGAATGACTTGACGTGATTGGTCCACGTGTCGTCATTAATGTCTTTTCTAATCGTTAGGAGTAATCCTATATAAGGTCTTATCATTAAGACCTAACCCTAACAATTATCTTTTGCAAGAAGCGGCTGTCCGTTCACTCAAAATCCTTCTCGTCAGCCATCTCTAATTTCAAATCTCTGAAGCTGCCGCCGCCGCTCACGATCAGATCGACTCTTCTGTTGTTGATTAAGAAGACTTGCTGTTCAAGGATTCTCATCTTCTCCTTGATCGAGTTGGTCAAAGCTTTCTCGGATCAGATCTACTCATCTTCTTCAATATTTCTGAAAGAGCCGCAAAGTTCAAGAAGAAGATTCAGATATTCACTTTTCCAGATCTGAGAAAGTTATTCTGTTTGTAATTAAAAATTTCTTTACTATTATTGTAGGAGATTTTCTCCGAGTGTAGGAGCGTTGTTCTCCGAGTTTGTAGGAAGTTTTTATCTTCTGAGTGTAGATCCTTTTGGATCGAGTTTATAGGAACTTGGTTCTGAGGCGTAGGATTGTTTTCAATCCGAGATAGTGGAGTAGCCGAGTCTAGTGATTTGCTAGATCGGTGAGGTAAAGTGGATGTACCCAAGATTGGGGAACCACTATAAATCTTCTTGTCTTTCTGCGATTGCTTGATTTCTTGTGCTAGATCGTTAAAATTTTTATTCCGCAAATAGACGCACGATTCACCTATTCACCCCCCCTCTAGGTGATTTAAGTTGACAACTTCACACTTTCAGGGCGATTCCCGGGTGGCAAGCCCCTGCGGAGCGGCTTCGGGGGCCGTGTCGTGGGGTCGCTCTTTGCGGAATATTACCGCGGTTGTGCTCACTGGACCCATGGTTCAGTCAAACCCGTTCATGGGACTTTTACTCAAAAGTCTGTTTTGGTGTGTAATAGGTGACGGTGGCGTGCACATGGAAAGATGCGCGTGAGATGTGAAGGGTAGAATGCGAATAGTGAGCGCTATGCATTGATATGGGTGGTGGGCGCAGTACGCGCGAGGTGCACATTTGGACTTCAGGCACACATGACGTGATATGCATAATCGTGTCTTGTATGTGCGCAAGGCGCAAGGTGTGTGAAATGTGCACGAGGTGTGATGTGCGCGGCGCGTAATGCATGTAACGTGTAACAGGTGTTGGGTGTGCGATGTGTGTAGCATGCGCAACATACACAAGGTGTAATATGTATGGCGTATTGAGTGCTCATTTGCGGAAGGGAAGAGGTTGTCGAAACGCGGAGTTTCTGGTGCCACCGAGTGTGTCATCGAGGTACCTTGTTCACATGGTCAGAAGAGGGGGCATGTTGTTTCTCTTGACGTTGTTGTCCCTGCTGACCCAAGTATGATGGCATTGGGATCTCCTGCCGCTCGGTCTTTCTCTTCCGGAGACTACTGCACCAAGGATGTCTACTTCTTTGAAGGCAATGATCCGTGTAGTACATGCGCCTGCTTATGTTGAGTCTGTTGTAAGTTTGACTTGTGGCGTTACTTTGCGTGGGTTGTAGTCGCAGCTTAGTTTGCGTGAGGCTGGCTCATGGCTTGGTTTGCGCGGGTTGTAATCACGACTTTACCGTGAGGGGGGCAGGCCCCTACGGGGAGTTTGTGCAAGTCGGGATCGCGGCTTAGTTGGCTATGGACCAATTGCCGGTGAATGTAAATACTCAATCCGAGTATAACAAGGAACATACTGCTCGGAGGTAGATATGGTGAAGAGCGCGTTGCCGGGAGGCAGTTGTTGTGAGGAGCGCGTTGCCCGGAGGCAGAAGCTGTGAGGAGCGCGATGCCCGGAGGCAGCTGCTGTGAGGAGCGCACTTCCCGGAGGCAGTTTCTGTGAGGAGCGCGCTGCCCGGAGGTAGCTGCTATGAGGAGCGCGCTGCCCGGGGGCAGCTGCTGTGAGGAGAGCGCTGTCTGGAGGTAGCTGCTGTGAGGAGCGCGCTTCTAGGAGGCAGTTGTTGTGAGGAGTGTGCTGCCAGTAGGAATTTGCTGTGAGGAGCACGCTGCCCGGAGGTAGTTGTTGTGAGGAGTGCGCTGCCTAGAGGCAGCTATTGTGAGAAGCGCGCTGCTCGGAGGCAGTTGCTGTGATGAGCGCGTTGCCTAGAGGCAGCTGCTGTGAGGAGCACGCTGCCTGGAGGCAGCTGCTATGAGGAGAGCACTGCCTGAAGGTAGCTGTTGTGAGGAGCACGCTGCCTAGAGGCAGCTATTATGAGGAGCGTGCGGTCCGGAGGGAGCTGCTGTGAGGAGCGCACTGCCCGGAGGTAGTTGTTGTGAGGAGCGCGCTGCCCGGAGGCAGTTGCTGTGAGGAGCGCGCTGCCCGGAGGCAGTTGATGTGAGGAGCGCGCTGCCCAGAGGCATTTTCTGTGAGGAGCTCGCTGCCCGGAGGCAGTTGATTTTAGGAGCGTGCTGTCCGGAGGCAGTTGTTGTGTGTAGCGCGCTTCCCGGAGGCAGTTGTTGTAAGGAGTGCGCTGCCCAGAGGCAGTTGCTGTATGGAGCGCGCTTCTCGGAGGCAGTTGCTGTGAGGAGCGCGCTGCCCAGAGGCAGCTGCTGTGTGGAGCGCGCTGTGCGGAGGCAGCTGCTGTGAGGAGCGCGCTGCCCGGAGGTAGTTGCTGTGAGGAGCGTGCTACCCGGAGGCAGATGATGTGAGGAGCGCGCTGCCCGGAGGCAATTGTTGTGAGGAGCGCGCTGCCCGGAGGCAGCTGCTGTGAGGAGCGCGCTGCCCGGAGGCAGCTGCTGTGAGGAGCGCGCTGCCCGGAGGCAGCTTTTGTGAGGAGCGCGCTGCCCGGAGGTAGTTGCTGTGAGGAGCACGCTGCTCGGAGGTAGTTGCTGTGAGTAGCGCGCTACCCGGAGGCAGTTGTTGTGAGGAGCGCGCTGCCCGGAGACAGTTGATGTGAGTGTAAATGGATGCCTTCGCACTTGGGCAAATTGAGTGCGCATTTCAAACTGCACGGATGATGCTTTCCATCAACAGGCAATGAGTAGATCTCTGCTGATATGTACGAAGCCCTCTCTTGGGTCGGTCAGCTTAGGGGTTCCCCCCCAGTCTGTCCTAGCAAGTAGTTGGATGATTTCTTGTCAGCGGACTTGGTGCTTAGCCCCGTAAGAATCTCCCCAGGAGGTCTTGTTCGACGAGATACTCGATTCCCTTTTTAAGCTTTGAGCAATCTTCTGTATCAGCGGACTTGGTGCTTAGCCCCGTAAGAATCTCCCCAGGTTTAAGCTTTCTGGAGCTATCGCCTGGCGACAAGTCACTGTCGCCCAACAATAGTGTGAATTTTAGATTGTTGTGTTTTGTGTGCCATTTTGTTGTTGTGATGTTTGATTGTTTTTGGACCATCATATTTTGAGACTTATCTGGATGTTTAATTCATATTTAGCAATATTTATAAATATTTTAAATTTGGGTTTTTAATATTATAAATTAATTAATTTAGTTTGCAATATCTAAAATTCATAATTCTAATCTTAACATGGAAAAACGTGAAACAGGAAGTGGCTTAGTGAAAATATCGTCTATTTGTGAATCTGTGCCTATAAAGCTTATTTTCACATTATTCTTTTAAATATTGTCTCTAATAAAATGATGTCGGACGTATATGCCCTTAGACTGTGAATGATGTACTGGATTGTAGGTTAGATATATGTCACTTTTATTGTCACATCTTAACTCACGATATGTTGAAATACCCCAAAATCTTTTAAAGTTTATTTCATCTAAAAGGCTTGTGCACAACAACTATCTAGTGCAATATACTCGACCTCAGTGGTGGAGAGGGCAACAAAATTCGGTTTCCTACTCAACCAAGAAATACGTAAAGGGCCTAAAAAGTGACAAGTGTCACTTGTGTTTTTACGATCTAAAGAACAACCAGCATAATCTGAATCAGAGTAATCATGCAAAATAAATAAATCATTATGTGGATATCATAAACCTAGTTTAGAAGTACCGATAAGATATCTAAAAATTTGTTTAACCGCTTTTAAATGTGATTCTTTGGGATTAGCATGAAATCTAGCATATAAGTAAACTGCAAACATAATATCAGATCTAGATGCGGCTAAATATAACAAAGATCCTATCATCCCTATATATATAAGGTTTGATCAATAGAATTTCCACTTTTATCTTTTTCTAATTGTAATGAAACACATATAGTTTTTAAATCAGTACTAGCTTGCTTAAAGTTTTCAAATCTAAATTTTTTAAGAACATCATGAATATACTTTGATTGGCAAATAAAATTTCCATCATGTTTTTGGGTAATTTGAAATCCTAAAAAGTACGTAAGTTTTCCTACCATGCTCATTTCAAATTCATTTTCATGACCATAACAACTTCATTACATAATTCTTCATTAGTGGCTCCAAAAATAATGTCATCAACATAAATTTGTAAAACTACTAAATCATTATTAACATGCTTAATAAAGAGTGTGTTATCTGCACTACCTATTTTATAATCATTTTCAATAAATATAAAGTTAATCTTTCATACTATGCACAAGGCATTTGGTTCAAACCATAAAGTGCTTTTTCTAATTTATAAACATGATTAGGAAATATTTCATTCACAAAGTCAGTGGATTGTTCTACATAAACTTCTTCCTTAATGTACCCGTTTAAAAATGCAGTTTTAACATCCATTTTTAATAATTTAAATTTTTTAAAACTAGCAAATGCAAAAAAAATTCTAACTGTTTCAAGACGTGCTACGAGTGCAAAGGTTTTATCAAAATCTACCCCCTCAATTTTAGTATATTCTTTTGTCACTAACTTAGCCTTATTCCTAGTGATTTTAGATTCACTATCTAGTTTATTTTTGAAAATCCACTTAACTCCTACAACAGGATGATCGGTACTTAGCCTTGTTCCTACTAATCTCTTTAAAAGTTTTCAAACCTTATTACGTTCAAATTGACTAAGTTCATCATTCATAGATAAAAACTAATATTCATAATTTTAAACGATTGAAACATCTTTCGGTTCTATATCGAAAATAAAATATAAGTTTGAAAATAAATCATGTGAAGAAGAACGAGTACTAACCCTTCTTGATGGTTCTCTTATAATTAATTCCTTTGGATGATCTTTTGAAAATCTGAGTTCACTTGGAGACATATATTCTTGAACTTCTTCTTCTCTTTCCTCTTTTTCTTCATCTTGATTTGCAAGTAACTCTTCATCATCATGCTCCAAAGAAGGAAGAGGTTCTTCTTCTTCTTTTCATGCGGGATTAGTATCCACTACACAAGGAACAAATTCATCAAACTTAACTTGAATTGATTCTTCAACTATTTTAGTCTTTTTATTATAAACTCTATACGTTTTACTAGTTGAAGAATAGCAAATAAAAATTCATTCATCATATTTTCATCAAATTTTCCCAAAGTATCTTTTGTATTCAAAATAAAATATTTACAACCAAAAACTTTAAAATAAGATGCATTAGACTTCTTTTGGAAAAAAGTTCATAAGTAGTTAATTTTAAAAATGGATGAAGCACAACACTATTAATAACATAACATGCAGTACTAACGGTGTTGGTACCCTAGTTTGATTTGAGTTTAGTCTTGTCTTTTTAGTCCCTTGACCCAAGAAATATCTATGGTCAATGGTTAGTAGTCTAGCTGTAGAGTCCTCACTTTTCCAGATTGAGAATTTGGTTAAGTAGTTTGTTCGTTCGACTATCGTCGAACGCCGCTCGACTATCGTCGACTAACTGTTCGACGATCGTCTATCAGTTGTTCGACTTTCAGTCTGCATGGATAGTTCGACTATCGGTTGATAGTTCGACTATCTGTGTGTTTTGATAGTTCGACTATCTGCTTGGATAGGTCGACTATCTGATAGTTCGACTATCTGTTGATAGCTCGACTATCTGTTTATTTTTGATAGTTCGACTATCTATTGATAGGTCGACTATCTGATAGCTCGACTATCTGTTGATAGTTCGACTATCTGTTCTGCGTTGATAGTTCGACTATCTGTTGATAGGTCGACTATCTGTTCTCGCTTGGTAGTTCGACTATCTGCTTTGATAGTTCGAATACCTGATAGTTCGACTATCTGTTGATAGGTCGACTATCTGTTTGTTTCTGATAGTTCGACTATCTGTTGATAGGTCGACTATCTGTTTGTTCTTGATAGTTCGACTATCTGTTGATAGGTCGACTATCTGATAGCTCGACTATCTGTTGATAGTTCGACTATCTGTTTTGCCCTGATAGTTCGACTATCTGTTGATAGGTCGACTATCTGATAGTTCGACTATCTTCTGGTAGTTCGACTATCTGCTGTGATAGTTCGACTATCTGCTGTGATAGTTCGACTATCTCCTTTGATAGTTCGACTATCTGGATCGTTCGACTATCTGTCCGACAGTTCGACGATCTCCGTGCGTCGTTCGACGATCTCCGAAGGTCGTTCGACGTTTTCTGTCTGCCTTTATATTTTGTATTTATTTATTCTATTTAATTAATTAATATATTTTCTGGCATATCTTTTCAGTTGTTTTATGATAATATTTGCTCCATCCCTTATGCCTGAGTAAAATCTTTTCAGATAAAGTTGTTTGTCTTATTAGCTGACTTTGTATTTTACTTTATCTGCTGACAGTCCTTTATAGCCGTTAGACTGAAAAGTCTTCCTTCTGCTGTAAAGAGTATTTCTCTGATGTGACTTTATTTAGTCCTTCTGTTATTTGATTTGATCCTGCAGCTTCTTAGAAAGAGGTTTATTCCTTTTTAGGATGTCTTGCTGCAGAGTTTGTTTTGCTGTGTGTTATTTGCAGCCCAGGTCTCAAGTTTCAGAAGAAGACAAGTAATTCAAATTGAAGAGAGCCGTTGCTTGCTGCTGTTATATAAAGGACCCTTTGAAGAAGGATTCAAGCTAGCATATAGCTAACTAGTTAACCTGTTCATCTGCTTTCAAGCTCTCATCAAGATCAAGTCATCTGCTCTCAGCAATACTCATCCAACTGAGAAGTGTTAAGATCTTCTACTCTTCTTCAACCTGAGTTCTCCTGCTTTCAGGAAGTTCAAACTCAGAGTTCTTTTGAAGAAGAAGAAGAAGAAGATAGCTGCTTGAAGATCTTTAATTTGATTATTTATTATCTTCTTGTAGTTTTCCTTCAGTTCTTACTGAAGAGTTTTTCTACACTGAAGCAAGACTTCACCTGGACATCTTTGAGCCAGGGGGAGCCTTGATTCCTTAGAGCTGTCTAGCTCAGTGCAAGCTTTTGTGCTTCTCTAATCTATTGTAAAATAGAGAAGACATTTTAACTTTCTTTCCCCCTCCTGTATAGGGTTATTACTCCCTTCAAAAGTATCCCTTGGTGGCAGGACACCTGATCAAAAACCTGTGCTTGGTTTTTAGACACCTGATCAAAAGTCTAAAGGGTTTCTAGATCTACCTGAATCAGATCTTGTGGTGGCAGGGCACCTGATCAAAAACCTGTAGTGAATTCCTACCTTGGTGGTAGAAGAGTGGACGTACCCAAGTTGTTTGGGGAACCACTTAAATTCCTTGTGTCGTCTGGCTTGTTTATTTTAATTCCTGCATTGTGGCTATGATTAGATATAACTAGGTTGCTAGTTGCTGATTAGGTTTTCCAAGCCTTAGCTGTAATTACAGTTAGCTTGTGTCTGTGCACAATACTTGTGTTAGGCTTTAGGGTTATCTTAAATATCTGTAGCTTTCCATTCCGCATTCACTCCAAGGGAGTTGAGTAGATTGCCAAGATTGTTTAGTGCAATTTTTGATTACTCTATTCACCCCCCTCTAGAGTAGTATCTATCCCTTCACTTTCAAACGGCTTCAGCACAAAAATATCTAGGTAATTTATATTCAAAAAACATAGTGCGAGCTAGTTCTTAAAGAGTTCTATTTTCATCCTCACTACACAATTTTGTTGTGGTGTGCGAGGTGCAAAAAATTCATGTTTATTCCTAACTCAGTACAAATAGAAATAAGCCTATAATTTTCAAATTCACCTCCATGATCTGTGCATATGCATTTAATTTTTAAATCAAGTTCATTTTGAATATGAATGCATAACTTTGTAAATTTGAAAAACAAATCAGATTTGGAAGTTAGAAAAATAGTTCAATAAAATCTTATATAATCATCTATTAAAGTAAAAGTATATTTTTTTACCTCCTAAGCTTTGTATAGTAACTAGACCAAATATATCCATATGAATTAATTGTAGAGGTCTAGTGGTAGAAATTATATTTTTACTTTTGAATAAAGATTTTGAAATTTTTCCTTTCGACATGGCATACATAAAAAAGACAACTTTCCATCCAATAAAGTAAACCTTTTATCAATTTATTTTTTGAAAGTTTTACAACTAGTTTTGCACGAGAATGACCAAGACGTCTATGCCATAATTTCAATTCTTCATTCTTAGATAAAAAAAACATTTTAACAGAAATATGTGAAACATCATGAAATTCTATCATATAAATGTTATGATATCTAGGTGCGGTAAGTATAATCTCATGTGATTTTGAATCTATAATTTTGCATAAATTTGTGAATGATTCAAAAAAAATATTTAATCATTTATCACACAATTGACTTATATAAATTAAGTTATGATTCAAATCATTAACATATAAAACATTTGAAATAGCGAAAGAATCGTTGCCCATAACACGGATGCCCATGATCCTTCCTTTTTCATTCGCCAAAGGTCATTACTCCTCATTTCTTCATCTCTAGGCTAAAAAACTTTGATTTATTGCTCGTCATATGCTTTGAACATCATGAGTTGTTGGGTATTGTATCCACAATAACCCTGATTTGAAGAAGGGTCTCATTAAGCTAAGATGAATTGAGGTTGTATTTGATGCTGTGTTTTAGTTATGTGCTTGTAGGACTGCATTGCTAAGTACAACCCAATGTCAGGTTACAGTGGGTCATGAAACACAGGACTATACAATGTAATCCTTCATTGTGTAGACCAATGTGTTGACTCACGTGTAATCTCTCTATTGGGGTGTACTTCTATCTAAAATGCATGTGAAGGATCAAGGAAGGTCAAGGAATGGAAATCAGAAGAATAGGAATTTTACCCAAGTAAAATTCGTCGAGTATCGTAAGGCAAATTCGTCGAGTATACTCGTTAATACTCGTCGAGTATACTCGTTAATACTCGTCAAATTTGTCGTATATACTTACCAGCACTCGTCGAATTCATTATTTATACTCAGGATAAAATTTCTTTTAAGTTGGAAAATCTGTCAAGTAAAAATAGTCAAGTATTATCGTGTATACTCATCGAATTCGTCGAATGTATCTATCAATACTTGCCGAATTCGTCGAATATACATGTCGATACCCGCCGAATTCGTCAAGTCATTTCGGCTTTACTTCTCTGGATTTTCCAAGTCAGATTCGTCGGAGATCAGTTGGTTAGGCGTCGGATGCGTCAAGTATTCTAGCTGATACTCGTCGAATTCGTCGAGTATACTAACGGATATTTGTCAAATTCGTCGAGTGATTCTTCTGCATGGCGTCGAGTGTTGAAATTCAATCAGGCTGAATTTCTCCAAGTAAAATTCGTCGAAATTCATTGTTGTTCGGCGAGTATCCTCAATTATACTCGACGAATATTACTTAGGGTTATTTATTCTTCCCAATTTCAAAATTCGGTCACTCTTGCCGACAGCCATGTACATTGACCCGCGAGTTTTTCGGCATGCAATAACTATTCTAGTCGTTGCAAAGGAAGATCTCTATATATATATTTAGGGTGATTTATTCTCAAACCCTAATCATGCTAATCGTACACATTCCAAGACTTTCCCGAACAAGAAATTATGTCGGCTCCCGTACGTGAATCGCGACTTCTGCTTGGCTGACGACAAGTTGCACGATTCGATCGTCTTGAAGCAATCAACTCGATCATCGTTCTAAAAATTTTCTGATTTTCTCAGATCTAGTCGATCTGTGATCAACATCTTCAAAGATTTCAAAATTTTCGTGTTCTCCAAGATTTTCAAGTTCAACCTTTCGAAGAATGACAGAGTGAAAACTTAGATTTAAATAAAATTTCTTGTAAACATTTTACCGTAAATCTTTTGTTATATTTGTAGAAGGTTTTTCCTCCGAGTAGTAGATCCGTTTTTGGATCGAGTTATAGATCCGTTTGTGGATCGAGTTGTAGGAGAGGTTGTTCTCCGAGTAGTAGGAGCATTGTCTCCGTATTGTAGGAGTTGAGGCTCTGAGGTGTAAGATTTGTTTAAATCTGAGAAAGGTGAAATAGCCGAATCTAGCCCTTTGTGGTAGATAGGCGAGGCGGGACAGTGGACGCACCCAACTCGGAGAACCACTATAGATCTTTTTGTTTTGTGTGTGCTCTAATTTTTAAGTTATTTTTACTCCGCGAAAAGACACAGACATCACATATTCACCCTCCTCTAGGTGATATAGGTAGATACTAGATACTTTCAATTGGTATCAGAGGATCGTTGTTTGGTATAAGGTTAACACCTTAAACAAGATCTCTCATCTAGTTGTCTAGAGATCCCGCTCGGGTTCTATGGACCAAAGCAAGGATATGTCTTCTATGAAGTTACCTGTGTACACTAAAGAGAACTTTCTCATATGGAAAGAAAGAGTCAGGTTCTTCATGAAAGCAGCTGATCCCAGAATATTTCAGATCGTTGATGAAGGGCCTCATATTCCTACACAACCATCTGCTCTAAATCTGACTGTCATGATTCCAAAGAAGATGATGGATCTAACTAAGGATGAAATTGTTTTGGTCTCGCTTGATAAAAAGGCAAAGAATATTATAACTAGCGCAGTGGACGATTCGATGCTCCAAAATTTATTCCACTGCAAATTAGCTAAGGAGATTTGGGATTGTCGAGTTGTGCTCATGAAAGGAACTGAAGAAGTTCGAGATCGCAGATCTCTGCTAAATCAAGAATACGAAGCCTTCAAGCAGGGTGCAAATGACACTATTGCTGACAGTTTCGAGAAATTCTTCAAGATTGTCAACCGGCACAGGACTACGACCACACCTTCACTAATGGTGAACTAAACGACAAATTCCTCAGATCCCTGACAAAGGACTAGGTTACAAAAGTTGTAGCCATTAGGGAGTTTGGGAAGCTGCCGAAGATTGACCCCTAGAACCTCTTCGGAAAGATGCTCTCCTACGAACTTCAGATGAACACCAGAAAGAAGGAGGAGCAAGGCAGCAGGATTTCAAGCAGAGAGATGTCAGTGTCCTTGAAAGCTGAAGGTTCGAGAAAGTCTAAAGTCGTGTCACCAGTAAGGACACGAGCTCCAGATACTCCAAAAGACTCCGAGACAAACACGTCAGGCTCTGAACTATCAGATGGAGAGTTCTCACTCATCTCCAAGCAGTTTAAAATATTGCTCAACAAGAGGAGGCAAATGAAATATCAGGCCTCCTCCACTGTCTTCAGAAGATCACATCGTGAAGGTGATCGTTCCAAGAAGAGCTACAATCGTGAGGACAGGTATAAATCGAGATCGAATAAACATTCTTCCTCTAACGTTGTTTGCTACTGTTGTAACAAGCCAGAACACATGATTGTGGAGTGTCCCTACAAGAAGAAGGAAGGTTCTTAGAAGGAAGAGAAGAGATCCTTCAATGGTAAAGGAAAGGAAGAGAAAACCTTCGTCGCCAAGAAGTCCAAGACTCTTAGCAACAACGACTGAAGTGGGTCAAGTTCAGAAAATGAGGAAGCCTATTCGGGCTTATGGCTCAATCAGATGAGGAAGTAGGCAACTCTCAATACCATAGGAAGGTAAACTCTCACACAATCCTTTCCGAATCAAAAACTTCCACAAATGGTCATGAAGACTACTCTTCTGAGAAAGACGACTCTGGCTTTATGGCTCAACATCAAGAACTCTTGAAAGCTTTTGACAAATGCCGCAAGGTAGTCAAGAAGCAATTAAAAGAGATATCTTCTCTCAAGGCAGTGGAATCAAGCCTGAGGGAGGAAATTACAAAATTGATTCCTCTCAGAAGTGAAGTTCACTCCTTGCAAGAGGAACTGAAATGCTTCGCTGAACTGTTAAGTCAGAAGGAGAAATACTTAGATGAGCTGGAAGAGAAGCTCTTGGTGGAAAGGAAGCTGGTCGAAAGCTAAAGACCATTCTTCCTCTCATTGATGAGTTTTCCACTTCAAAGAAGGGTAGTGGTATTGGCCACATTGTTGGAAAAGATAGGGAGGCTAAGAGAGCCAGCACCAAAGACAAAGGGAAGGCACCTCAAGGTCAACCCTCATTTAAGAAGGTTATCTTCCCCATGAATAAGTACGACTTTGAAACGTCCTACGAGCACTTTGCTAGGCCTATCTACGTGGAGCCTAAAAAGCGCTATCAAGGATGGACTCGTCCCCAAGACTTTGGTGCGAGTGTTTTTAAAGCACCTTATGAAGAAATTCCACTCAAAAGCTATGGTCCTTATGTTCATGGACCAGATGGTAAGAAGGATCCAAAAGCCAACACAGTTGTTCCCAAGGCCAAGGAAACTATGAAGCCTTGAGTATTCTGAAATCACGAGGCTTGCACTTCCAAGTCAGTGGCCCCTGCTAGACCTCCAGTACAAAAGGTAAAGCAGGAGTACAAAAGAAGGTACAATATATTTGACTGTTGGTGTTGCGGCAAAATTGGTCATTTTGGCATAGATTGTTGGTTTAACCCTGCAAATTTTGAAACTCCACGAGTTAATAATGCGAGACCGACCACTAGCAACATTAATATTCCTAATGGTGTTAGGCTAACAAGGAACCAATGACCCAAATTGATTTGGGTTCCTAAGGTAAAATGATTTATGATTGCAGGTATGTCCAAAGGCCAATAAAACTCAAATCCAATATTTGGACAGTGGATGCTCTTGACATATGACCGGGACAAGAAGCCTACTGCGAGAATTTACCCCAGTTGAAGACGAACCAAAAGTTATCTTTGGAGGGTCTGACAGGGGAATAACGAAAGGCTACGGTATGATTTCCAATGACATAGTCTCTTTCATAAATGTGGCTTATGTTGAAGGATTACAGCATAATCTAATAAGCATAAGTCAATTATGTGACAAATGTTATATTATTGAGTTCTATAAGGACAAATGTCTGATAAAATCATCTATAAATTTAGGGATGATCTTAACAGTCACTCAGAGTAGAAATATTTTCTGCTTAAATTTTCTGTGTTTAGACAATTCTACACCTGTGTGCTTTTTGGCAAAAGATAGTGCATCTCTCTGTGACCAATGACACAAGAGATTAACATATATTAATTTCAAAACTATAAACATTTTATTTTCTCACAACCTAGTGCGTGATGCCTCCAGCATTAAGTGTCTTAAAGAGAGTCCATGTCACGTATGCTAGATGGGTAAGCAGACAAGGGTTACCTTTAAAGGCATTTCTGAAAAAGATTCTTATAGAAATTTATACTTACTTCATGTGAACTTATTCAGTCTCATGCCAATTCACAGTTTAGGAGGTAAAGTCTATACGTTGGTAATTGTTGACGACTACTCTCATTTTACTTGGGTGTTCTTTCTAAAATACAAGTCAGACACCATTGAAGCCTTCACTAATTTTGTTAGGCAAATTCAGAATGAATTAAACTACTCAGTGGTCAAAATCAGAAGTGATCACAAAATAGAATTTGAGTCTGGTGCCATGACAAAATTCTGTGAAAGTCAGGGTATCTTTCATGAGTTTTCCTCCTCGCGTGCTCCACAATAAAATGGAGTTACCGGGAGAAGGAATAAAACCCTCATTGAAGCATGTATGACTATGTTGAATGACGTTTCACTACCAGAGTACTTCTGGGCCGAAGCCGTCAACACAGCCTGTCACGTGCAAAACAGAGCACTAATTAACAAAAACCATCGTATGTCTCCCTATGAACTGTTGAAAGGCAGAAAACCGATTGCGTCTTACTTCAGGATCTTTGGTAGTAAATGTTTCGTACTTAACAATAGTAAGTATTACCACACAAAGTTTAGTGACAAATGTTTTGAAGGTATAGTAGTCATAGTAAGACATATATGATTTTTAATAAGAAAACTCTGGTGGTAGAAGAGTCTATAAATGTTGTATTTGATGAGATAAGCATTCTTCATAGTAGCTCGTCTAGTGTTGTTGGTGTAGATGCAGGTACCAGTTTCAAGGATCTAAGCTTGGAAGAAGCGATCAAGGAAGATGCTCCAAGCTCAGTCAAGGTCGTCGATCCAAGTATGGTGGATGAAGAACTACCTCAACCTGTAGGAGATGCTATAGACATGGCAGAACCTGCTGGTGGGAGAGGAAGAAATCTAGCATTCAGACATCTAAGAGATCACTTGGCTGATCAAATCATTGGAGAGCCAGACGATGGCGTTAGAACCAGAAGAGGTACTGCTAATGAGATTCTACATCTTAGTTTTCTGTCTTAGGTTGAGCCGAAGAAGTTTAAGGAAGCAAACAAGGATGCCTCTTGGATAATGGCCATGCAAGAGGAGCTCAATCAGTTTGAAAGATGCAAAGTCTGGGAGTTGGTGCCCAGGACCAAGGGACAGAACATGATCGGTTCCAAGTGGGTATTCAGAAATAAGCTGGACAAGAATGACGTAATCATAAAGAATAAAGCTAGGATTGTAGCGCAAGGATATAGACAGGAAGAAGGGATTGACTTTGATCAGACATTTGCTCTAGTGGCTCAACTCGAAGCGATAAGGTTGTTTCTGGCGTATGCTACTCACAAAGGCTTCAAAGTCTATCAAATGGACGTGAAGTCGGCATTTCTCAATGGAGATCTGAAAGAGGAAGTATATGTAGCACAACCCCCAGGTTTTGTCAACTCTACTTTCCCTGACTATGTTTATTTTCTCAATAAAGCTCTTTACGATTTAAAACAAGCTCCTCGAGCTTGGTACGAGATGCTATCTAGCTTTCTTCTTTAGAATAAGTTCACAAGAGGAAAGATAGATAAGACATTATTTCTTAGGGAAGTAAAAAGCAAGATTTTGCTAGTGCAAATCTATGTCGATGACATTATCTTTGGCTCTATGGAAGACAACTTTTGCAAGAAGTTTTCTAAACTTATTGTTGGAACCCTAGGTTTTGATTTGAGTTCAGTCCTCTCTTTCTGTCTCTTGACCCAAGATTTATCTATGGTCAAAGGTTAGTTGATAGATTAGATTCTCTAGTTGTGTAAAATTGTTTTTCCAGATGAATATTTGGTTAAGTAGTTTTTCGTTCGACTATAGTCAAATGTCGCTCGACTATCGTCTATCGGCTGATCGACGATCGTCTATCAGTTGGTCGACGTTCTGTCTGCGTTGATAGCTCGACTATCTGTTGATAGGTCGACTATCTGTTTGCTTTGGTAGTTCGACTATCTGTCCCGATAGTTCAACTATCTGATAGCTCGACTATCTGTTGATAGGTCGACTATCTGTTCCGCTTTGATAGGTCGATTATCTGCTTGATAGGTCGACTATCTGTTTTGCTTTGATAGCTCGACTATCTGATTGGATAGTTCAACTATCTGATAGTTCGACTATCTGTTGATAGGTCGACTATCTGTTTTGTTTTGATAGGTCGACTATCTGTTGATAGGTCGACTATTTGTTTTCTGTGATAGGTCGACTATCTGTTTGATAGGTCGACTATCTGTTTTGTTTGGTAGTTCGACTATCTGTCCGGATAGATCGACTATCTGATAGCTCGACTATCTGTTCTGATAGGTCGACTATCTGCTGGGGTAGTTCGACTATCTTCCTTGATAGTTCGACTATCTGGATCGTTCGACTATCTGTCCGATAGGTCGACGATCTCCGTGCGTCGGTCGACGATCTCCGAGGGTCGTTCGATGTTTTGATGTATGTTTCAAAATAGTTTTGTCGTCTTTTGTGATGTGACTAATTTCATAATTATTTTGGCATATTTTATAAAAGATTATCTGAGTAAATTGTGATATTGTTTCCATGCATTATCAGTTCAATTCTTTATGCATGAGCTAATCTTTTCTGACAAAGTTGTTTGTCTTATAGCTGAGATATGATTTCTGTCAAGCTGTCCTTTATAGCCGTTAGACTCAAAAAGTCTTCCTTGGCTGTAAAGAGTCTTTTCTGATGTGACTTTCTCTTATATTATTTCATCAGAAGTATTTGCAGCTTCTTAGAAAGCTTTATCCTTTTATAGGATATCTGTCTGCAGTATTTTTGTTTTGCTTTATGCTTTTTGCAGCCCAGCTTGCAGAGTTCAGAAAAAGACAAGATTCAAACTCAGTTAAGAGCCGTTGCTGCTGCTGCTATATAAAGACTTCTTTGAAGAAGAAATCAACTAGTTCTGAGATAAAAAATTCATTCAGCAAGCTTACAGCAAGATCAAGTTTACTGCTCTCAGCAATCTTCACTCAACTGAGAAGTGTTAGCTCTTCTGCTCTTCTTCAACCTGAGTTCTCCTGGTTCCAGGAAGTTCTGACTCAGAGATCTTTTGAAGAAGAAGAAGAAGAAGATAGCTGCTAGAAGATTTTCATTTCTTATTTTATATCTTCTTGTAGTTCTTCCTTCAGTATTTACTGAAGTGTTTCTGCACTGAAGCAAGACTTCACCTGGACGTTCTTTGAGCCAGGGGGAGCCTTGATTCTTTTAGAGCTTTCTAGCTCAGTGCAAGTTATTGTGCTTCTCTAATCTATTGTAAAATAAAGAAGACACCTTAACCTCCTTTCCCCCTCCTGTACAGGGTTATTACTCCCTTCAAAAGTATCCCTTGGTGGCAGGGCACCTGATCAAAAACCTGTGTTGGTTTTTAGACACCTGATCAAAAGTCTAAAGGGTTTCTTGATCTACCTGAAGCAGATCTTGTTGGTGGCAGGGCACCTGATCAAAAACCTGAGTGGATTCCTACCTTGTTGGTAGAAGAGTGGACGTACCCAAGTTATTTGGGGAACCACTATAAATTCCTTGTGTCGTCTGGATTGTTTTATTTAATTACTTGCATTGTGGTTGTGATTAGATCTTAACTAGGTTTGTTAGTTGCTGTTTAGGTTTCCTAGCCTTAACTGTAATTACAGTTGGCTGCCTTTTTGTGCACAACACTTGTGTTAGGCTCTAAGGCTTAATCTCAAATATCTATAACTTTCATTCCGCATTTAACTCCAAGGGAGTTGAGTAGAAAGTCAACTTTGCTAGTGCAATTTTTGATTACTCTATTCACCCCCCCTCTAGAGTAGTATCTATCCCTTCTCTTTCAATTGGTATCAGAGGGAGGTTAACTGACTGAATAGGCTAACACCTAAGTCACAAGATCCTGATAGATACCAAAGTTTATAGATATTCACTTTCACTATCATGGCCCAGTCCAAGGATTATTCTAGCACCAGACCTCCAGCATGCAACTTAGCTAAGTTTAGCATCTGGAAGGCAAGGATCAAATTATATATGAACTCTATTGATGAAAGTATCTTTGCTTCTATTTTGACAGGACCACCAAGAGCACCTGTTGCTGCTACTGCCTCATCATCATCTGATATGAGTGCAGTGCCGCCTCCAGACTACAATGATGAGTACAAAAAGGCAAAGATAGCAGATGTCAAGGCAATGAACATTCTGGCTCAGACAATGTCTGATGAAGTATTTTTGAAGGTTGTTGACTGCTCCTCAGCAAAAATTATGTGGGATACACTGAACCAGATTGTAGCTGGTTCAGCTGATGAAAGGAAGGACAGGAGGTCCAACCTTATCTCACAATATGAGAATTTCAAGAAAACTGATGCTGAATCAGTTGAAGGAATGTACACAAGGCTCAGCTCAATCATCAATGAGCTGAGGACCCTTGATAAGGATATCTCATTGACAGAGGTTAATGATAAGATTCTTATGTGCTTCCCTAGCACATGGGATCTAAGGATCTGGCCTATCAAGGAGGCCAGAAGCACAAATGAAATCCCAAAAGAAGCCCTTCTCGGTAAGCTCAAGTCTTTTGAGCAAGTGCTGAAGTCCAGGGAAGCTGAAGCTGAAGCAAAGACCCCAACTCCTTCAAGAAAAGAGCAAACCCTTGCTCTTAAAGCTGCTGACATTTTTGAAGGCAGCCAGTCCAATGAGGAACTGATGGCATTATTTGCCAAAAGGTTTCTCAAGATGGGAAGGAAGGAATTCAGAAAGAAATCTTCAAAGTATGAAGATAAACCAAGGTATGATCGCACCCCTTCTAAAGAAATAATCTGTTATGGTTGCAGGAAGCCTTGACACATTCTTCCAGATTGTCCAGAGGAAAAGAACAAAGATAAAAGAAAAGACAAGGATCAGCACAGGAAGCATTCCAAGCCATCCTCCTACAAGAACAAAAAGAAGGAGAGAGGCTTCGTTGCTGAAACCTGGAGTGATTCAGATGAGGAATCCTCTTCCTCAAGCTCCAGTGAGGATGAAGAAGAAAAAAAGGCAAAGGAAGTTTGCCTGATGGCAATTGATGCCTGCAGCAATCACTCAGCTGCAGAGAATTCAGATTCTGATGAAGAGATGCCAACTGAAGATGAGGTATTATCTTCTTATGATTTTACATCTGCAGAATTTAAATTAGAATTTAAATCCTTATGTTTAGATTTAATCAGTTCTGAAAAAGAAATTAAAGAACTTAGACATAGGCTAGCTGAATCAGAAATCATATCTATTGAAAACATTAAGTTAAAGGAAGATCTCACTAATTCTAGTGAAGAAATTAAATTTCTTAAGAATGAGTTAGCTAAATCCAAAAGGTTAGAAGAGTCTCTGAATGGTAGAAGCCTTAAGTTGCTTGAAATAACCAGCATGTCTAACACTAGGTCAGGCAATAACAAATTAGGCTTAGGAGCATCTTCTAGTGAGCCCCCAATCATTCTTAAAAATCAACTTTCAACTCCAGTGAATTTTATTTCATCTAGTGGAATAAAAAACACTGAGCAAGTCAATCAAATAAACAGAGCTTTAAATAAAGCTAAAAGAGAGAAAAGAAAACAGAAATTTAAGAAATTACAAAGGGCGTCGAACGCAGCTCGCCGATCGCAGGCCCAATGGTCGAACGGAGATCGACGATCTGTGTACCGATCGTCGAACGTCGATCGACGCTTTCAACAAGAATTTCAAAATTCCAATCAAAACGTTAGAAACCCGAATATGAATAGAAACCCTAGGCTCATTGACCCATCATCAGCATGGAGAATCCCACCTAGGAGATCTTACCCATTAGGTTATCACCCTCAGCCTGCTTATTCATTTATTTCCAGTTTTTCTTATGTGAAAAACAAGGGACCCAAGGTTACCTGGGTCCACAATGTTTAAATTGATTTATTTGCAGGTGAAGACATATCCTATCACTCAAAATAAGTGGTATTTGGATAGTGATTGCTCCAAGCACATGACAGGAAATAAAGAACATCTGTCAAAATTCAAGGCAAAGCTTGGCCCAAAGGTAATCTTTGGAGATTCAAGCTGTGGTCAAACTGAAGGCTACGACAGGATGACAATTGGAGCTGTTACATTCAAGAGAGTTGCTTATGTGACTTGACTGAAGCATAATCTAATTTCAGTAAGTCAGTTATGTGATGCTGGATATCAGGTATCTTTCTCTAACTCTCTTTGTAATATTACTTTAAATAATAATGTTGTATTAGTAGGCATTTGACAATGCAACATTTATTTAGTAGATTTTAATTCAACTGATTCTGAAATCTGTCTGTTTAATGAAGTAACTAATAATAATACCTTGTGGCATAAAAGGCTTAGCCATGTTAACCTCAAGAATATATCTATGTTATCTAAACACAACCTTGTTAGAGGTTTACCTTCTTGCCCCTACAAGAAGGAGAGCCTATGCAAGGCTTGTCAACTAGGCAAGCAAACCAAGAACTAATTTAAATCAGTAAATAAAAGTGATTCTCCTAGAATCCTATATTTATTACATTTGGACCTATTTGGCCCAATAAATGTACAGAGTTTAGGAGGGAAGTATTACACCCTAGTCATTGTAGATGACTTCTCCAGGTTCACTTGGGTGTTCTTTCTGAGAACTAAGGCTGATAACTTCAAAGCCCTTACAGACTTTCTATTATGTGTGCAGACTGAGTACTCTACTCATGTGGCCTTGATCAGAAGTGATCATGGTACTGAGTTTGACTCTCTTCTCATGCAAGAATTCTGTGAGAGAGAAGGTATCAAACATAGCTTCTCAGCTCCTAGAACTCCCCAACAAAATGGGGTAGTTGAAAGGAAAAACAGAACACTAATTGAAGCTGTTGGCACATTGTTGGCAGATGCTAATATGCCTCTTTCCTATTGGGCAGAAGCTGTTAGTACAGCCAACTATGTCTTGAATAGAAGTCTGATACACAAACTTAAGTGTAAAACTCCTTATGAGTTACTTAAAGGAAATAAACCTAAAATAAATTATTTTAGAGTTTTTGGCTGTGTTGTTTATATTCATAATAACAATAAAGAATATCTTAGAAAATTTGAAGCAAAGGCTTCAATGGGAATTTTTCTTGGATATTCCCAAGCAAGCAAAGCTTATAGGGTATTTAATAAATCATCTTCTAAAATTGAAGAGTCTGTTCATGTGTCCTTTGATGAATCCCAAATGTTTTATAAGGAGAAGGAAACTTCTCCTTCCTCAAGTTCATTACAGGTACCAGATTCTACCAAAGATGTCACTCAAGAAATCCTCCATCTTTCAACTCTTCATATCACTGAATCAGACAGTAATGAAGACATTGCAGAAATTGTTGTTGTACCACCAATAGTAGATCAAATTCCTCCTGAGGAATTAATCCCAACTATTGCTGAAGATCACATCCCACCTGCTGATGTTGTCACACTTAGAGATCACCCTACATCTCAAGTGATAGGAGACATATCAGCTGGTGTTCAAACAAGACATCAGTTAAGACAGGATGTGATGCATGCTTGTTTCCTTTCACAGATTGAGCCCCTCACCATTAAAGATGCTGAGCTAGATCCCTACTGGATCATTGCTATGCAAGAGGAACTCAATCAGTTTGAAAGATGTAAAGTATGGACTTTGGTTCCAAGACCTAAAGGCCAACTGATCATAGGCACCAAGTGGGTGTATAGAAACAAGTTGGATGCAAATGGAATCATTGTAAGGAATAAAGCTAGGCTTGTAGCTCAGGGCTACAGACAGGAGGAAGGTATAGATTATGACCAAACCTTTGCTCCTGTTGCAAGGCTAGAGGCAATAAGGATCTTCTTAGCCTATGCAGCCTATATGAAGTTTAAGGTTTTTCAGATGGATGTCAAAAGTGCTTTTCTTAATGGTGAGCTAAAGGAAGAGGTGTTTGTTGAACAGCCACCCGGTTTTGTTTCTTCAACTCAGCCCTCACATGTATTCAAGTTGCAGAAAGCTCTGTATGGACTAAAACAAGCACCAAGAGCCTGGTATGAGACTCTAGCTAGTTTCCTGTTAGAGCACAACTTTGTTAGGGGAGTAGTTGATAGAACCCTCTTCGTCAAGCACCACAAGGACACAATCCTGTTAGTTCAAGTGTATGTGGATGACATTATATTTGGCTCCACTGATCCCAAACTTTGCAAAAGGTTTTCTGACCTAATGCATTCTAAGTTTGAGATGAGTAGTATGGGTGAGCTGTCTTACTTTCTTGGTCTCCAAGTAAAGCAAGATGCTGATGACATCTTCATCTCCCAATCCAAATATGCCAAGGAATTGGTAAAGAAGTTTGGGATGGCAGATGCTTCAGCAATGCATACACCTATGGCTACTAATGTAGTTATTGATTCTGATGATCAGGGAAAGCCTGTAGATCAAAAGAATTATAGGGCCATTGTTGGATCCCTATTGTATTTAACTGCAAGTAGGCCAGACATAATGTTTGCTACATGCCTTTGTGCTAGATTTCAGGTCAACCCCAAGGAATCTCATCTGATTTTTCTCAAGAGAATCTTGAGATACCTGAAGGGATGTCCAAATCTAGGACTTTGGTACCCAGCTGAGTCAGAATTTGAATTAATTGAATATTTTGATTCTGATTATGCTGGTTGTCGAGTTGACAGGAAAAGTACCTCAGGAACTTGTCAGTTCCTGGGAGAGAGATTGGTCTCTTGGTTCTGTAAGAAGCAGGCTTCTGTCTCAACATCAACTGCAGAAGCTGAATATATAGCAGCTGCTAGTTGTTGTTCACAGATTTTGTGGATACAAAATCAACTTTTGGATTATGGGTACTCACACAAGAACACTAAAATCATGTGTGACAGTACAAGTGCTATCTCCATTGCACAAAATCCAGTGCACTACTCTAGAACGAAGCACATTGAGATTAGACACCATTTCCTGAGAGATTGTGTGGAAAAGAACAAGATCAGCCTTGAGTTAATATCCACAGACCTTCAGAGAGGTGATATATTCACCAAGCCCTTAGATGAACAGAAGCATCTGTTCTTTTTGGTTCAACTAGGCATGATTAATGGAAGAGACTAAGTGTGACGTCTGCCTAGCTTGTTGAAACTTGTTCGAAGATAGTCGAACGAAGTTCGATGATAGTCGAGCGGATTAAGCCTATCGTCGACCTATGGTTGAAGATAGCTTATCTGCTTGAAGATCGTCGACCGGCGTTCGAAGATAGTCGAACAGGTCGAGCCTATCGTCGATCTATGGTTGACGACAGCTTGCTGTTTGTGAAGACAGAAATAGTCGAACGATTGATCGACTACTCTGCTTCAGGACCGATCGTCGAACGACCGTTCGACCATCGTCTCCAGTATCTTTTAAATAGATCGACGATCGCTGTTTTAATATAAAGCCGATGGTCGACCTAGGTTAAGAGATAGTTGCTTTTATCGTCGACGGAGAGCGTCTTTTCGCATTCCGTCTTCCCGCTTGCTCTTTGTCTCGCGTTTTCTGCCGCTCCGTCCTCGCCGTCTCTCTCTCGTCTTCTACAGCTTTCTCGATGGCGATTGCTCCAGCGCTTCTTGCAGTAGTAAAGTTTGATGTCAGTTTCAGCGTAGATTTCGACGCTTTCAGCTGCTGCGAACCAGGGATAGTGGAGATTCTGAATCTGTGCAGAGATCAAGGATTAGAGAAACTCATGTCTTACAGAATAAAGATAAACACTCAAGAAATCAAAGAGTGGGCTTTCTCTTCGTCTTCAACTGACGACTCGATGACTGGAACAATTAGCGGAGAAGAGGAAATATTGACTCCTGTTATTCTGACTGAAATTTTTGGATTGATTAATGGTGAAGAAGATTATGAGCAAGATGCTCCTGAGTTCGGAAGAATGTTAACTGAGCTGGGACATGCCGAAGGCATTCCCTCCAAGCTGCTCAAGGTGAATTTCCCGTTTAAGATCAAGTTTCTTGCGGAAATTGTTGGAAAAGTGCTACTGGGAAAGCACTCAGCCTACGATAATATAACAAGGCAACAATTTGCACTAATGTGTGCAATTGTTAATAAGAAGCAGATCAATTGGGCTGGCATTATGTTCGATTTAATCAGGAAAAAGAATGGAAAGAAAGAGGTTACCCTAGGAAGGGTAGTTGGAATTTTTCTGAAGGAGAAATACCCTCACCTGCTTGTGTCAGCCGCCACCTCCATCAACGTAAGCAAGAAGATGGATCCATCCTTATTCTCAAAATGGAAAAGGACCTTCCTGAAGCCCGCTCCCGCAGGGGTTGCTTCAGTTACTTCTGAGAGCACTAGGACTGTCGCAGTCACTCCCCCCTTCTAGCAGCTGGCTCAGCAGATTTATCTCTTCCATCTTCTTCATCAGCTTTGCCGTCTACTTCAGTTGAAGTTCCTTCAACTTCAATTGAAGTACGACATTCTGCTTCTCCTCCAGCTTCTCCTCTACCTCCTCATCTTGCTGGGATATCTCAACCCAGTTTTGATTTATTGGTGTCTGAGATTCCCACTCCTCCTCAGTCACCAATTCCCTCTTCTGATCATCTTGATCACCCTGCATCCACCCATGTATCTCCACATCATTCTCCAGCTCCATCTCCAGCTCATTCTCCAGCTCATCTTGCATATACCATCACTGCTGCTCTTCCACCTTCTGAAATTCCTCCATCATCTTCATCATCTTCTTTTGAAATTACTCCTGCATTTATATCAAGCATTGTGGAGTTAATTACCCCCTCAATCAAAACTATGATTGATGAGGCAATTGCTCCCCTTGCTTCCTCTATCTCCTCTCTAACTGCTGCTATTCTAAAACTCTCTAAGTCTGCTGAGCCCTCTTCTTTTAGGGGCCTGGTTTCAATTTCTACTGAAATCAGGCAGGGGGAGATGCTTGATGAAGACATCTCTGAGCAGCCCTTGGCCTCTCCTCCAGCAGTTCATCTTGCAGTAGCAGAGAAAGCAACAGTAGATTCAGCTCCTCCTTCATTATCTGAAAAGGAAATTTCTGATGCAGTATTGAAATCTGAATTCCGTGTTAAAGCTTGTTTAGAAGAAAGTTCTACTCCCTTGGTTGCCCTGTACCTAGAAGGAATCATCACCTCCTTTCTAGATGAATTGTGGGAGTTAGGACATGCTATGGTCGATTCTGAAGGTATTCCTTTTACTTATTTTTTAGACTTGATAACTGATATGATAATTTGGGAATATCTGGAAGGCATGGCTAGATGTCATTTAGAACAATTTTATTCATAATACTACAAATAAATTGGAAGAAGTTCTAGATGCTCAAGAACCTACTATCCAAATTGCTCTAGAAGCTCAACCAGAACCAGCAGTTCAAATTTCTGAAGTTGCTCAGCCTGAAGTTCAAGCAGAACTGGTCACTTTGACAGTTTTTGAGATTCAAGAACCAGCTGCAGATGCCCAGTTTGAAAAATCTACTGTATGGGATGATTCCCCAGGCTTGGATTTAGATGCTCTATTGGCACAGGATGCCATAGAAGAAGAACGAGAAAGAGCTGCTTTAAAGGAAAAAGAAAGAGCTATGAAAGATGTTATTGACCCTTATGATATGCCTATCTCGTCAAATTCTGAAGATGAAATCGACTCTGATGAGTCTGCTGAGACTAAAAGAAAAAGGATTGTTAAGAAGAAAAGAAAAGCTGTTGTTCCTCCTCCTGCTAATCTAGACAATGATACACCATATTATATACTGAAAGGGATTGATCCAAAGTCAAAAGACTTCCAGCATTGGATGTTCTTCTCTAAGAACCAGCAAAAGCAAAGGAAAAAGTCTAAGAGGTATGACTCTCCTGTTCCTAGATGGAATCCTAGAGGTCCTCCTCCTCCACCCCCCGGTGCAGGAGCCTCAGGAAATTTATCTTCTAAATCTGCCTCTCAATCTGAAAGATCAAATCCTTCTCAATCTGCTCAAAGGAGAAGTTCGCAAAGTTTCCAAGGTAAGAGTCAATCTGGACATCAAAGACCTGATACTGTTAAAGAACAAGTTAAAGAGGTAGTATATCAAAGACCAACCTTTTCCCCTCTTCCTTCTCCAAAGAAAAAAGTCTCATCTCCAAAGCCAGCTCATACTGAGAAAGATGTTCCAAAAGGTAAGTGATTAATTTTTATCTGAAAATTCTAGCAAGAACTTTGCTAAGTCTGCTCTCTCTTGTTATCTAGTAAATCAGGATAAAGAACCAGTTGACACTTCTTCTGAGATTGTTTATGAAAGCCCAGAGCTTGATCCTAACTTTAGGATGGCTCGTTTTCTTGAACTGGTTGGAGCAGCGCAAATAAGGAAAGCAAAAGCTGAAGGAAAGGACACTGCAGGAATAACCACAATGTCTAAATTCAGAAAGAAGGAGCTCGAAAAATTCCAGGTCAGACCTGAGATGTTTGATCCTTCAAAATATATGGAAAAGCATCCTGAGGCAGTGGTCCCAAGGACAACAGAACTGAAAATTATTGGAGAACAAGACTTGAAGTTATCGAAAAAAGAAGCTCTAGATCTCACCAGAAAAATTACTTTTGTTTCTAGCTCTTCTAATCCTGAATCTAACTCTGAAGCTCCTTAATTATTCATTGATTGACTGTTAATTTCTTATCTGATTGATTGATGATATCTGCTTAGTTGTTTCCCTTTATGCATTTTATTTTACTTTCAGTAATTAGTTTTGTTTGTTTTAATTGTTGAGAGACTTAACTCAAATAGGGGGAGATTGTTGGAACCCTAGGTTTTGATTTGAGTTCAGTCCTCTCTTTCTGTCTCTTGACCCAAGATTTATCTATAGTCAAAGGTTAGTTGATAGGTTAGATTCTCTAGTTGTGTAGAATTGCTTTTCCAGATGAATATTTGGTTAAGTAGTTTTTCGTTCGACTATAGTCGAACGTCGCTCGACTATCGTCTATCGGCTGACCGACGTTCGACTATCGTTCTGTCTGCGTTGATAGCTCGACTATCTGTTGATAGGTCGACTATCTGTTTGCTTTGGTAGTTCGACTATCTGTCCTGATAGTTCAACTATCTGATAGCTCGACTATCTGTTGATAGGTCGACTATCTGTTCCGCTTTGATAGGTCGACTATCTGCTTGATAGGTCGACTATCTGTTTTGCTTTGATAGCTCGACTATCTGATTGGATAGTTCAACTATCTGATAGTTCGACTATCTGTTGATAGGTCGACTATCTGTTTTGTTTTGATAGGTCGACTATCTGTTGATAGGTCGACTATCTATTTTCTGTGATAGGTCGACTATCTGTTTGATAGGTCGACTATCTATTTTGTTTGGTAGTTCGACTATCTGTCCGGATAGATCGACTATCTAATAGCTCGACTATCTGTTCTGATAGGTCGACTATCTGCTGAGGTAGTTCGACTATCTTCCTTGATAGTTCGACTATCTGGATCGTTCGACTATCTGTCCGATAGGTCGACGATCTCCGTGCGTCGGTCGACGATCTCCGAGGGTCGTTCGACGTTTTACTGTATGTTTCAAAATAGTTTTGTCGTCTTCTGTGATGTGACTAATTTCATAATTATTTTGGCATATTTTATAAAAGATTATCTGAGTAAATTGTGATATTATTTCCATGCATTATCAGTTCAATTCTTTATGCATGAACTAATCTTTTCTGACAAAATTGTTTGTCTTATAGCTGAGATATGATTTCTGCCAGGCTGTCCTTTATAGCCGTTAGACTCAAAAAGTCTTCCTTGGCTGTAAAGAGTCTTTTCTGATGTGACTTTCTCTTATATTATTTCATCAGAAGTATTTGCAGCTTCTTAGAAAGCTTTATCCTTTTATAGGATATCTGTCTGCAGTATTTTTGTTTTGCTTTATGCTTTTTGCAGCCCAGCTTGCAGAGTTCAGAAAAAGACAAGATTCAAACTCAGTTAAGAGCCGTTGCTGCTGCTGCTATATAAAGACTTCTTTGAAGAAGAAATCAACTAGTTCTGAGATAAAAAATTCATTCAGCAAGCTTACAGCAAGATCAAGTTTACTGCTCTCAGCAATCTTCACTCAACTGAGAAGTGTTAGCTCTTCTGCTCTTCTTCAACCTGAGTTCTCCTGGTTCCAGGAAGTTCTGACTCAGAGATCTTTTGAAGAAGAAGAAGAAGATAGCTGCTAGAAGATTTTCATTTCTTATTTTATATCTTCTTGTAGTTCTTCCTTCAGTATTTACTGAAGTGTTTCTGCACTGAAGCAAGACTTCACCTGGACGTTCTTTGAGCCAGGGGGAGCCTTGATTCTTTTAGAGCTTTCTAGCTCAGTGCAAGTTATTGTTGTACAACCCCGTGTCCGCCGGAGGATCTTAGACCCCTCGACCCGCTCCTTTAGGCGGGCCAGCCTCGACCCGCTCCTTTAGGCGGGCCAGCCTCGACCCGCTCCTTTAGGCGGGCCAGCCTCGACCCGCTCCTTTAGGCGGGCCAGCCTCGACCCCGCTCCTTTAGGCGGGCCAGCCTCGACCCGCTCCTTTAGGCAGGCCAGCCTCGACCCGCTCCTTTAGGCGGGCCAGCCTCGACCCGCTCCTTTAGGCGGGCCAGCCTCGACCCCGCTCCTTTAGGCGGGCCAGCCTCGACCCGCTCCTTTAGGCGGGCCAGCCTCGACCCGCTCCTTTAGGCAGGTCAGCCTCGACCCGCTCCTTTAGGCGGGCCAGCCTCGACCCGCGTTTCTCGGTTATCAGGTCGGGACGGGCTGCGCATAGCTGGTCAGGACAGCGAGATTGAGCTGTTGGAAGACCATCCCTAGGGGTCTTTCAGTAATTTCAAGTTATCAGAGGTCAGTTATTGGCAGACCATCTTCTAAAAACTATAAATAGGACCCAAGGGGTATCTCAGAGCAGGGGGACTTGTCTCCCAATCTTTTTGTGTTCTCTGAGATACCTTAGCCCGGCCTTTTTGGCTAAGGAGGGGAAGCGCTCTGAGATCTTCCGGGTTTGTGGTGGGACCTCCGCGCCGGGCCCTTGGTCTAGTCCTCTGTTCTTTCCTTCTCTCCGGTTGCTTTTCTTGCAGGAACGAAGTAGGAGTGCGACCACCCCTTCCCCAAGGGTGGACTCCACAGAGACCGATCTTTCGGTTTCAACATTTTGGTACGGTGAGCGTGGAGAGTGGTCAACTCAGAAAACCTTCTGCAGGATCAATGACTGGAGGAGAAGGGCAGGGCTCGGACAGGACCGACTCGCCACCCCCACCCCCTCTCGCCATCGCGGGGGTGTTTGAGGAATTTAGACAGGAAATGCTCGGCGTGGTCAGGCTCGCACTCGGTGTGCGGGCCGAAAGTGCGACCCCGGCAATCCCGGTTCTCGCGGACCCGGCACTCGGCGAGGCGGCTCCCGCCCGGCGAGCCGGGAAGGAAGTGGTCGATGAGGGGCGAGGCGCCGAGCTCCCCGGGCGAGTGCTCTTCCCAGGCTCGGGGAGCGGCGGCCGATTCGGCGAGTTAGGGGCGCGAGACCCTCCAACCCGTCCGGCGGGTGGAGGCAGTCCTTTCAGCGAATTAGTCTCTTCCGCCCCAGTCCTGGATGGATTCAGGGAGCCCGAGGTGTCCTATTACACCGGAAGGGGAGATCCGGTCCAACACGTCCAGTGGTTCGAGGACGTGGTCTCCATCAGGCAAATGTCGGACGGGTTCAAGTGCCGACTCTTCGCTATCACTCTCAGAGAGAAGGCGAGGGAGTGGTTCCATCAGCTGCCGTCCAACTCCATCCACTGCTTCGAGGATCTCCGCCGGGGGTTCGTGCTGAGATTCACTACCTCTAAGAGGAGGAAGAGGGAGTCGGAATCTCTGTTCCGTATCAAACAAGAGGCGAACGAGACCCTGGGAAGTTATGTTGACCGCTTCCAGGAAGAGGTTACCCAGGTTCAGGAGACGCCGGGCCATACCCTGATGATGGCCTTCACACTGGGACTGCTATAGGGCTTCTTTCGAATGGAGTTGAAAAGGGTTCCCCCCTCTCCTATGAAGACTTGATGGAAAGGGCGGCGAGAGAAGTCGACGGAGAGGCGTCGAATCCAGAGTTTGCCCAGAAGCTAGCCAGATGGGCTACAGAGGAGGAGAGGCCAAAGGGAGGTAGAGGCCAGGAGGAGAGGAGAGCCGAGCCCCGGCAGAGGGACGGGCAACATCAGCAGCAAAAGCCACCGCCCAGGTGGGGGCGCCAAGAGCCGAATCACCGGCTAGGATGGAGGCCAGAGTGGCAGGAGCAGAGGGCGAGGAGAGGGTTCTACGGAGGGGACCGTCGCTAGGGAGGCCAGGGTCAGTTCTACCCTCCCGGAGGAAGGCAAGGCCGAAGGCCACCTCTTCCCGACCAAGAAGAGGCTATGGCCATAGCCATAGGGGAGAGAAGAAGGCCGACGAGAAGGAGGAGAAGAGAAGTCAGGGTGGAGATGTCGTACTGCGATTTCCACCAGGAAGAAGGGCACTCCACCGTCACGTGCCCGGAGTTCCTCGAGATGAGAGGAGACAGGGAGCAGCAGTGCCGACAAGATCACCAGGGAGTGCGGATCGAAGAAGTCCTGCCTCGGAGGGAGGAGGACAGATGCGAAGATCGGGCTGATGTGGGGTCCCGGGGAGGGATCGGAGCAATCCACGGGGGGGCGGGGGTCGAGGCCTCCCGCAAGGCGAGCCTCCACACCATGTACTGCAGGAGCGTTGGCTCCACATCCCAGACCCCGCCCCCAGAAGAGAGAATCACATTCTCCATCCAGGACATGCCAGGTCACGAAGATCCCTTCTGCGATGCGCTGGTCATTCAGACAGCCATCGAAGATTTCACCGTCTCCCGGATCCTCATCGACAACGGGAGTTCGGTCAACGTCATCTTTAAGAGGGCATTCGACGCGATGAAGGTGGAGGCCAGGAGGGTGTTGGCCTTGGATGGGCCCCTGTTCGGCTTCTCAGGGGAGAGGAAGGAAGTTGAAGGAGGAGTGGGACTCAATGTTTCCCTGGGGGGGCAGTCTCGCAACTGCAAGTTCGTCATCGTAGACGCCCCCAGCAGCTACAGCGCCATCTTCGGGAGGCCCCTTATCAGCGCCTTCCGCTGCGTCCCCTCGTCCTTCCACCAATGCCTCAAGTTTAACGTCGAGGGGGTCCAGGTCCGGGTCCGCGGAGATCCCAAAGTGGCGAGAGAATGTTACGTCACGGCAGTGAACTCTATCTCTTGGTTGGAAGGAGCCGAAGAAATGGGACGGAGGATGAAGGAGACGGAGCAGGAGGTTGGCAGAGAAGATATGGAAGTGGAGGAGAGCCGCGCCCAGGAAGAAGTGGTGGAGGAGGTCCAGGGGCCGGCCGAAGCAATGGCCGTGGAGGAAGTCGAGGAAGAAGTCTCCGCCCCCGGAGGAGTTACTGAAGAATGGGGGGAGCAGTCCCGTCTGGAGGCAGCAGAAGAGGTGGTGGAGATGGAGGTCCTCGCCTTCGGTGGCAGGGTTGAGAAGGTCCGCGTCAGCGGAGGTCTGACTCCGGAGGCTCAAGGCAGGATGCTGGAGTGCATCCAGAAGAACGTGGATATCTTCGCCTGGAGTGCTGCGGAGATGCCGGGGATCGACGCCGACGTGGCCTGCCACCGCCTTAACCTGAACCCGTAAGCACGCCCCATCCAGCAGAAGAAGAGGGCCACGGCGGACAGGCTGGCCGAGCCGATTCGGGAGGAGGTGGCCAAGCTCCTCAAGGCCGGTTTCATTTCTGAAATCCAATACCCCGGCTGGGTCTCCAATGTTGTAATGGTTAAAAAAGGAGACGGCCGGTGGAGGATGTGTGTCGATTTTTCTTTACTTAATAAAGCGTGCCCTAAGGACTGTTATCCCTTGCCTCGGATCGACGCGCTGGTAGATTCAGCCGTTGGTTTTTCTGTAATGAGTTTCCTAGATGCTTTTTCAGGTTACCACCAGATTAGGATGCACCCTCCCGACGTCAAAGATGTCTCTTTCATCACGGGGTATGGGTGTTATTGCTACAAAATGATGCCCTTCGGGCTAAAAAATGCAGGTACGACCTACCAGAAAATGATGGACAGGATCTTCCGAGAGCAAAAGGGCAGGAACCTAGAGGTTTACGTAGACGATCTCATGGTCAAGAGCCTCAGCATCGACTCTCACCTCCGGGACCTGGAGGAGACTTTCACTACCCTTCGGAAGCATAAAATGAGATTGAACCCCTCGAAGTGCATCTTCGGGGCAAGCAGGGGAAAATTTCTGGGGCATCTCCTCACCCCTGCTGGAGTAGAGCCCAATCCCGACAAGGTAAGGGCAATTCTGGAGTTAGGGTCACCGCGGAATGCAAGAGAAGTGCAGCGGCTGACGGGGAAGTTAGCAGGGTTGAACAGATTCCTTTCTCGTGCCGGAGAGAAGTGCTCTCCCTTCTTCAAAACACTGAGAGGAGGTCGGAGGTTCGAATGGACCCCGGAGTGCGAAGAAGCATTCCAGGCCCTGAAGAGGCAGTTGACTCGGGCTCCCCTGCTCCAGGGACCAAAGGAAGGGGAGGACTTATTCCTATACTTGGGCGTTGGGACAGAGGCCCTGAGCTCTGTGTTAGTGCGGGAAGAGGGGAAGAAGCAACTCCCGATTTACTATGTCAGTAGGGTGCTAAGGAAGGCCGAGCTCCGCTACCCAATTTTGGAGAAGTTGGCATTTGCTCTGGTCATCTCGGCCCGGAGGCTCCGGCCTTACTTCCAGGCTCATTCGATCCGGGTAGTGACCGACCACCCCCTCCGTAACATCTTTGGGGGGGTGGAGCATTCGGGCAGATTGGCAAAGTGGTCGGTGGAATTGAGCGAGTTCGACGTCTCCTTTGTCCCCCGTCCCTCGATCAAAGCACAAGTTATGGCAGATTTTCTGGCTGAGTACGTTATCGAGGTGGCGGAGGAAGAACTCACTCGCCCGGTCCCTTGGAAGATTATGGCGGATGGTGCTTCGGGAAAAAATTCACTGGGAGTCGGGATCATCTTGGAAAGCCCCCATGGGACAAGAATAGAGCAGACGGTGGTAATACACTTCCCCATCACCAACAACCAGGCGGAGTATGAAGCGGTGATTGCAGGGCTGCGCCTGGCTCGGGAACTGGGGGTGCAAGATGTGGAGGTCCTCACTGATTCCATGGTGGTGGCCTCCCAGATCAACGGGGAGTTTGAGGTCCGAGAGCCTACTCTGCAGCTATACTTAACTAAGGCGAAGGGGATCATCGGCTCGTTCCAGACTTTCTCCATCCGGCACGTGCCCAGAGTGGAGAACGAGCAGGTAGACCAGCTGGCAAAACATGGTCCCCGGGCGGGGGGAACTGTCACCGACTTATTTCGGCCCTCCATCGAGGAAGGAGAATTGATGGAGGTGGAGCAACACCCCTCATGGATGGACCCGTTCACGACTTTCCTATCCACGGGGGAGTATCCCGAGGGGATGGACCGGAAGAAGCTCAAGTATAAGTCAGCCTATTACCTTACGCGAGACGGTCAGCTGTACAGGAAGACCCTCTCAGGCATGTTGGCTCGTTGCGTGGTCGAGGGAGAGGTCCAGATAATCTTGGAGGAGGTTCACTCCGGGGAGTGCGGGAGCCATTCTGGGAGTCGGACCTTGGAAGGGAGGATCATCAGACAAGGGTATTTCTGGCCAACCTTAGGCCGCGATGCGGCAAAATTCACCAAGGAGTGTCACAAGTGCCAGCTCTTCGCTCCACTCCAGCTGCAGCCGGCCCAACGTCTCAGGAGCATCTCAGCCCCTTGGTCCTTCGCGATCTGGGGAATGGACTTGGTTGGACCCTTCCCCCAAGCCAGCGGACAGAGAAGATTCCTGCTCGTGATGATCGATTATTTCTCCAAGTGGCTGGAAGTGAAGGCGTTGGCCAAGGTGACCTCCCAAGTCGTGAGGAACTTCGTATGGGGGGAAATCATCTGCCGTCACGGGCTCCCCCAAGCCATCGTCACAGATAACGGACCCCAGTTCGCGAGCGCCGAATTCTTCAGCTTTTGCGAGCAGCTCGGGATTGATCTTAGGTTCGCCTCGATCCATCACCCGAGGAGTAATGGGCAGGTGGAAGCGGCAAACAAGATCATCGTCAACCTCCTCAAAAAGAAAGTGGAAAACTTGAAGGGTAGTTGGGTGGAGCAGCTCCCCTCGGTCCTCTGGGCTCTCCGGACCACGCCCAACACGGCCACCGGAGAGACCCCGTTCAAGCTCTCCCACGGATGCGAGGCGGTGCTCCCGATAGAACTTGAAGTCCAAACACCCCGGGTGGCTGAGGCAGGAGAAGGCAGGGAAGAGTGGAGAGTCGAGAATGAGGAGGAGCTACGACTCTCCCTTGACTTGGTAGAAGAGCTGCGGGACCTCTCTGCCATCAGGCAGGAGGAGGTGAAGAGGAGAATGGCCAAATACTTTGACAAGCACGTCAGGATCAAACAATTCGCGGAAGGGGACTTAGTATTGAGAAAGGTGGACGCAGCAGGAAGATCAGCCGCAGTGGGGAAACTTAACCCCAACTGGGAAGGGCCATACATAGTGCAAGAAGTCTTAAAGTCAGGTGGTTATCGCCTTCGAAATGCGGAAGGTGCAACCATGGGTCTCACCTGGAATGGAGACGACCTGAAGCGTTTCTATCCCTGAGTTATGTAACTTTCGTTCTATGAAATAAAAAGTTCTTTTCTGAAATACTGAGGTGTACATGTTTTCGTATGAGTCGGAGGAATTTATCCCGGGCCCCGAGCAGATCCCGCTGTCAGGCTCCCATCAAGCTGGCAGGGCTGGATGTCACTCGGAGGAGTTTGTCCCGGGCCCCAAGCAGATCCCGCTGTCAGGCTCCCATCAAGCTGGCAGGGCTGGATGTCACTCGGAGAAGTTTATCCCGGGCCCCGAGCAGATCCCGCTGTCAGGCTCCCATCAAGCTGGCAGGGCTGGATGTCACTCGGAGGAATTTATCCCGGGCCCCGAGCAGATCCCGCTGTCGGGCTCCCATCAAGCTGGCAGGGCTGGATGTCACTCGGAGGAGTTTGTCCCGGGCCCTGAGCAGATCCCGCTGTCAGGCTCCCATCAAGCTGGCAGGGCTGGATGTCACTCGGAGGAGTTTATCCCGGGCCCCGAGCAGATCCCGCTGTCAGGCTCCCATCAAGCTGGCAGGGCTGGATGTCACTCGGAGGAATTTATCCCGGGCCCCGAGCAGATCCCGCTGTCAGGCTCCCATCAAGCTGGCAGGGCTGGATGTCACTCGGAGGAGTTTATCCCGGGCCCCGAGCAGATCCCGCTGTCAGGCTCCCATCAAGCTGGCAGGGCTGGATGTCACTCGGAGGAATTTATCCCGGGCCCCGAGCAGATCCCGCTGTCGGGCTCCCATCAAACTGGCAGGGCTGGATGTCACTCGGAGGAGTTTGTCCCGGGCCCCGAGCAGATCCCGCTGTCAGGCTCCCATCAAGCTGGCAGGGCTGCATGTCACTCGGAGGAGTTTATCCCGGGCCCCGAGCAGATCCCGCTGTCAGGCTCCCATCAAGCTGGCAGGGCTGGATGTCACTCGGAGGGGTTTACCCCGGACCCCGAGCGGATCCCGCTGATAGGCCCCCATCAGGATGACGGAGCCGAATGTCACTCGGGGAAGCCAGTGTAGGCCCCAGCCAGTACGAGCCCGCGGGCGGTGTTCGGCTATCGTCGATCTCTATCTCGACTGAAGCGCCGTTCAACTATCGTGGAGCTCCAGATAGAGATAGTCGAGCTTCAGTTTGCCTTAATTCCGCTATCCGCTCGACGCTTTTTCGGGGAAAGAACGCCGAGCTCGGATTTGTTTGAAGTCGTTCGGCGCTCTGGCGCCTTTCCGGGAGGAGATCATTGGCCGACCCGCGCGAGCTCTAGCGCAATTGCCCGGCCTACTCGCCCGCTTCGCGGCAAAGAGTATGACAGCGAACCCGGACAGGCGATGCGAGTCGCCCATCCGCGTCGCGACTGCCCGGCGTTCCTCGCACTCCCGAGTCAAAAATCTCATTCAAGAGCGACTCTACAACTTCGCTCGCGCGCGACGGCAACGACGCAAAGTGAGCGACTCAAGGCAAAATACAAGAGGCGAATGCGAGAAGCGGATAACGAAGAATGAGCAAAGAAAGCATTCACATTACAGAGGAAGAATGAAAGATTTATCATTACACTTAGGTTTGTCAAAAAGAAAATACTACAAAAACCCCAGACATGGGCCCTCGACGCTGTGGCAAAGAGAAAAGGAAAGTCAAGTGTGCAAGCCCTCGGCGAGACGAGCCCTAAGCTGCGAGCCCCCTCATATGGGGTGGAAGGGAGGCCCACCCGTCTTCGGCACCGGGAGGAACAGCTCCGGTACCACCTCGTCAGCCGAAAGCTTGGCACAACTACTCCTAAGGAGATTGGCCCGCTGCAACGTCTGGAAGGTGTATTTCGCCGCACTGGCCGCGTTCTTCTGCATCATCACTTCTATGTCGTAGTCGCTGTAATGAGTAAGTTGACAGCCGCTTGTGGATGACGGTGGCGCAGCCGTAGCAGCCTCCAGTGCATCCACTCGCGCCCGTAATGCCTGCTTCTCCTGCTGAAGGGTGACGATTTCAGTGCCCATCCGGCTAGCCGTCGCCGCGTCCTGCGAAAAGGAAGATTATTGAGTCAGATCGCTCTGGGCGAGGAAAGGCCGACGCGAGTTAGCTCGCTTACCGCTCCCCCGAAGTATTGCGCGAGGGCGGCATCAGATGCCTCGGCCCGTTTCCATAGCTCGTCCGCCTCCTCTTGAGCAAGCTTGCGAGCCGCGTCCTTCTCGTCAATAATTTTTTCGAGGGACGGGATGCTCTTCTCCACCCGAAGGCATCGCCGGCTGACCATATGGGCCAGCTCAAGGCTGTGAAGCTGGGCCCGCGCGCTTTCGTAGACCAGCACCCGCGTCCCCTCCTCGCCATAGATGGCGGCGTCCTCCCGCCCATAGACGCCGAAGGAGAGGTTATACGCATCTCCGCGGCTGGTTTCCTGCTCCACCCAACTTGGCAGCGCCGAGGATATGGAGACTCGGTTGATCTCCTTGTCCCACTGGAGTAGCGGGACCCCGAGCTCGTCTAAGGGCCCCTCCCCGAATCCGAAGTTGCAGTGTCCCCGGGGAACCAACGTCTTCGCGGGCTGACCCCCTTCTAGTGATTGCGATGTGCCCGCCCCCGCACCGGCTGAGCCGGTGGCCGGTGCGGCCGAGGGACAAGGCGGAGGAGGATCAACAGACTGTTGACCAACAGGAGCCTTACCCTTGTCGGGAGTCGGGAGAGGTGCGCCACTCGCCTTCTTGGACTTCTTGGGCGGCGGCAGATCCTGGGTCCGCTCATGACTGGGTCGCTTTGAGGTGGCAGGGGCTGATAACTCGCGGTGTGCAGCGGCCGCCGCCTCAGCCCGGGCGAGCTCGCCGGATGCGAGTCGCGCACTCTCGTAGGGAGGACGGCGGGGAATATCGCGCTCGCCTATAAAAGTGAGGAACTTAAGGTTACTCGAAGGATGGTCTTGAAAAACGGAAGTAGTCGAGTCGCTTACCTTCACCAGGCGGGACGGGGGCGAGATCGTCCAGGTTCCTGCGGAGGTATGCCACCTCAAAGTTCTTCCCGGCGAAGAACCCGTACAGTGCCGCCTCGTGACCCCCCAAGGACGGGGGGCGATAGCTCGCCTCGCTGAGCTGAACCGGCGAGAAGGGGACGCTTCCAAAGTCCCCCTTGACGAAGATAAATTTCTTTAGCCAATTGTGGCTCTTGTTTACCGTCTCTCGCACCTTCGCCTGGCTGCTGGCGAAGCAGGCGGTCCCGTCCTTATTCGTGCGGAAGGAAAACAGCTTGCGGAAGACCGCGAGGCTGAACTCGATCCTCTCCTCCCTAAGGTAGCAAGCAAACCCAACTGCCACCGCGACGGAGTTAGGGGTCATCTGCCCGGGGACAACCCCGAAGTAGTTGAAGATTTGACGGATTTCCGGCCATAGGGGGAGCCGGAGACCCGCCTCGAAGTGGGCAGTAGGAAGCGCGAGCTCGTCCCCGGACAGGTCATTTATGCGCTCGCCCGCCTCAGGCCGCCTCGCCTCAAAGCCCGGCGGGACGAATCGGCCGAGGGCTTCAAGGAATTCCGCCGCGGTAATGACGGCGGGAGGGAAATCGTGCTCAGAAAAGGCCCAAGCACACTTCCCCCTCCCGTCCGCATCGCCGCTGCCGCCGCTGCCGCCGCTGCCGCCGTCGCCAACCATCTTGCGAAAAGGTTCGCCGGGTGAAACAAGGAAGGGTTCTCGCGGGAAGAAGGAAGAATCATCTTTTAATGTGGTAGGTGAAAAGTGGATCGGCTGAGTCTATTTATAGAGTTGGGAAAGCCGGGAAAAACCTTGGTGGTGGGAAAAGTGCGGATAGCAAAATTAACCCCGACGCTTCGACTTCTGAACCCGATCGGGATCCTCGTTGGCTCACAGGACGCCCACGAGAGGCTCTCGACCGCAAACCTTCCTCACCCGCTCTCGCGTGGGAGAATGAATGGCGACGCGGGCCCCCTCCAAGAACGACGCGCGAGTCTATAAGAGGGGGGCCCGCGGGAAATTGGCCCGCTTTTGGCAGCATAAATACGGTTAAGGTCTAAGCAGGTCGGCTCCTCGGCATCACGCGAGTAAGAAGACGAGCTGGCCGGGGGAGCTCACTTCGCCCGTATCTCCTGAGTAGGGTCATGGACTATTGTTACCTTGAAAGGGTTCGCCGGAACAGTCAGCCGCGGGTCGACGAATATCGCCGACCATGGATCGACTATCGTCGACCGCAGAACGGCGCGAGTCGACTATCGACGACCGCGAGGAGAGCCAGAATATAAAGCAGAAGAACACAGTAAGCACATGCCCATGATCGGGCAGGACATATCCTGAATTATTACAGAAACCATTGTTCTCAAAACAAATGTCTAACAAACCTAGTAGCTTCGACCGGCATCCGAGGCGACCCGGACCCAGCAAGCGGTGGCAAGCACTGACGAGAGCGAGGCAGGCGGCTCAATATTGAATCCATTTCCACCTACCCCGCCCTCGCTTGCCGGATTGGGGTGGAACGCAAGGATAGTGATACTCGCGAACCGCCGTCAGCTCTCGCTGGGTCAGGTCGACCTGCTCTGAAATCTGCTTAAGTCGCTCCTCGGCTCGCGTGATATGCGCGTCCGGCGATGTTGCCCCATCCTCACCAGCAGTTCGCCCAGCTCCCCCTAGAGCCGTGAGTCGCTCCTCCATCTCAGCCTTATCCTTCTCTACTCTGTCGAAGATTTCATTCAGCAGCAGCGTGTGTTTCTGAAATAATCGAGTCACTTGCGTCTTCATCTTCGCGGCATCAAGCGGGTCGCCCAGGTAGTCTGCGATGTCGCCCAGCTCGGGGGGAGGCGAATACCCCTCACTCATCTCCACATCAGAAGAGACCGCGTTGTAACCTACAAGGTTAAAATTAGAGGGAGCCGACGATTGATAAATGGCCTAGAAGCAAAAGAGTTACCAGGCGTCAGCACGACACCCGCATCATTAGCGGGTCGAGAAGGGCCTGGCCGACCCTGGAACACAGGTCCTCCCAGGGCGACGAACGGTTTCCTCAGACCCGGGGGCCTCAGCGACGAGGAAGATGCAGGAGGAAGAGAAGGACTGGCGGCCCGACTCGTCGCCTTCAGGGGAGATTTCCCTGACCCCTCTTCATCCACTCCGACGTCTTGAAGCGTCTCCTGCCAAAGAGAGAAAAGTCAGGAGGAACGGAGGATCGGATAAAGTGATCTCCTATCGAAGGAACAACCTCGGCGTCGCCGGCCGAGCCAAAGGCAGGATCATCGTCCGGTCGGGGGCGCCGAACGATCTTTCATTTTGCCGGCTTAAAAAGAGGACCGGACGCTCCCCGCGCTAGCCACGGGGAGGCTTCTAGGGCAGCCTCCCGGGCGCCCTCCCTCGCAGTCGCCAATCGGGCACGCATCTCCTCAGACATAGGCATCTCTCAGCTACGAGCAACGGGAGAACGTCAGGAAAAAGAGGTGGTCTTCCAAGGCCCGACAGCTTATTTATAGAGCCAGGGTGGGACCCCTCATCAAAGATTCCCTCCAGCTCAGCAGTACTTCCGCCGGACACGTAGGGTTGGACGTTTCTTTCCGAGCTTCTGCGAAGCCCGAAAAGAGCGGGGATTGTGTACAACCCCGTGTCCGCCGGAGGATCTTAGACCCCTCGACCCGCTCCTTTAGGCGGGCCAGCCTCGACCCGCTCCTTTAGGCGGGCCAGCCTCGACCCGCTCCTTTAGGCGGGCCAGCCTCGACCCGCTCCTTTAGGCGGGCCAGCCTCGACCCCGCTCCTTTAGGCGGGCCAGCCTCGACCCGCTCCTTTAGGCGGGCCAGCCTCGACCCGCTCCTTTAGGCGGGCCAGCCTCGACCCGCTCCTTTAGGCGGGCCAGCCTCGACCCCGCTCCTTTAGGCGGGCCAGCCTCGACCCGCTCCTTTAGGCAGGCCAGCCTCGACCCGCTCCTTTAGGCGGGCCAGCCTCGACCCGCTCCTTTAGGCGGGCCAGCCTCGACCCGCGTTTCTCGGTTATCAGGTCGGGACGGGCTGCGCATAGCTGGTCAGGACAGCGGGATTAGGCTGTTGGCAGACCATCCCTAGGGGTCTTTCAGTAATTTCAAGCTATCAGAGGTCAGTTATTGGCAGACCATCTTCTAAAAACTATAAATAGGACCCAAGGGGTATCTCAGAGCAGGGGGACTTGTCTCCCAATCTTTTTGTGTTCTCTGAGATACCTTAGCCCGGCCTTTTTGGCTAAGGAGGGGAAGCGCTCTGAGATCTTCCGGGTTTGTGGTGGGACCTCCGCGCCGGGCCCTTGGTCTAGTCCTCTGTTCTTTCCTTCTCTCCGGTTGCTTTTCTTGCAGGAACGAAGTAGGAGTGCGACCACCCCTTCCCCAAGGGTGGACTCCACAGAGACCGATCTTTCGGTTTCAACAATTGTGCTTCTCTAATCTATTATAAAATAGAGAAGACACCTTAACTTCCTTTCCCCCTCCTGTACAGGGTTATTACTCCCTTCAAAAGTATCCCTTGGTGGCAGGGCACCTGATCAAAAACCTGTGTTGGTTTTTAGACACCTGATCAAAAGTCTAAAGGGTTTCTTGATCTACCTGAAGCAGATCTTGTTGGTGGCAGGGCACCTGATCAAAAACCTGAGTGGATTCCTACCTTGTTGGTAGAAGAGTGGACGTACCCAAGTTGTTTGGGGAACCACTATAAATTCCTTGTGTCGTCTGGATTGCTTTATTTAATTACTTGCATTGTGGCTGTGATTAGATCTTAACTAGGTTTGCTAGTTGCTGTTTAGGTTTCCTAGCCTTAACTGTAATTACAGTTGGCTGCCTTTTTGTGCACAACACTTGTGTTAGGCTCTAAGGCTTAATCTCAAATATCTATAACTTTCATTCCGCATTTAACTCCAAGGGAGTTGAGTAGAAAGTCAACTTTGCTAGTGCAATTTTTGATTACTCTATTCACCCCCCCCCCTCTAGAGTAGTATTTATCCCTTCTCTTTCACTTATGCAAGAGAAGTTTGAAATGAGTAGTATGAGAGAGCGGAAGTACTTCTTAGGACTTTTGAAGATGGAATTTTCATCTCTTAGACGAAGTTCACCAAGAAGCTACTTAAAAAATTCGAAATGAAGAACGCAACCTCGATGAGGACTCCAATGGGTTCAACTATGTCTCTGGACAAGGATGAGAAAGGGAAACCTTTTGATGAAACCAATTGCAGAAACATAATTGGATCCTTGCTCTACCTTACTGTCAGTAGACCTGACATAATGTTCTTGACATGTGTATGCGCTAGATTCCAGGTGAACTCTAAGGAATCCCTCATTACGTCATTGTAAAGCGAATTTTAAGATACCTTAAGGGCACAACAAATCTTGTCTTATGGTACCCAAGAAGTAATGATGTCGAACTAATTGGTTTTTTAGATGCAGATTTTGCAGGTAGCAGGGATGACAGAAAAAGCACTTTCGGGACGTGTCAATTCCTCAGAAGAAGGCTTATTTCATGGAGCAGCAAGAAGCAGAATTGTGTGGCAACCTCCACTGCCAAGTCAGAGTACATCTCTGCTGGTAATTATTGTGCACAGCTTCTTTGGATTAGGAATGAACTTGAGGATTACAACCTGAAGTTTAAAGAGATTCCAATTTTTTGTGACTCCTCCAGCGCGATAGCAATTGCAAATAATCCAGTCTCTTATAGCAAGACAAAAACACATCGAAGTACGATATCACTTCATCTGGGAGCATGCGGAGAACAAGGACATAGCACTCAGTTATATCTCGACGGATAAGAAGGTCACAGATATATTTACAAAGCCAATAGACGAGGCCAAGTTCTCGTTTTTCAAAATAGAACTAGGTATGCTGAACAAAGACTCGTGAAGATGGCTAAGAAGACCTGATTTCACTCGGGAAGTATTTTCAAAGCAGAGAAATTTGTCTAAGGAGAACTCGTAGAGTATCAATCATCGAATTTCTCTGAATCGTCGAATATGTCCAGTATTTATGATGAAACTCGACGAATCTGGGTCTGCTTCCCGATGAAACTCGCCAAATTTGACTTAGGTCAAAATTTTCATCTCATATATTGGATCTTAAGAGTCACGGATTTCAGGTACGCGCTGTTTTCCCTCTCAAAATCTTAAATTTATATATATATATATATATATATATATATATATATATATATATATAGAAATAATTACCCAAACCTCCCCTATAAAGTAGCATAATTAGTGAGAGCACCCCTCTTATTTTCGAAATTACAAAAAACTCCCCTTAAGTTTTCATTTCATTACCAAAACCTCCCCTAGTCTTTTCATTTCATTGCATCCATGAAGAAAAATACCCCCCTAGACACTGTTCACCCAGGGGGTGTTTTTGTGCATGGATGTTATGAAATTAAAACTTCAGGGGAGGTTTTTGTAATGAAATGAAAACTTTAGAGGGAGTTTTTGTAATTTCGAAAATAAGAGGGGTGTTGTCAGTAATTTAGCAAAGTTAGAGGGGAGGTCCCGGTAAATGGCCCTATATATATATATAGTTCTTGGGGGCAAAGCGAACCGTTTCGTCGAATAGAAGCAGCTGATTCCTCCGAACTCTTCATCCCGACATTTCGTTTCCACGAATGTTCATCCTCTTCTTCCTCGCCGAAATGAGTCAGCGAAATTCCTCCAAGCCAGTCCCGTCAATTACAGCAGGTTCTAACCTTCTAGAGCTCATCCAGTCACAAGAAAGATCGTTTCCATAACCGTCCGTTTTCGTAGATCGTCCAGAGCTTCGACAGAAACAATCGATTTTAGCAAGTTCGATTTCTGTAATATTCTCCATGGCTCCTCGCAGTACCAGCAGTTTGCTAGGTGGTGGAGAACTAGTTCGAATAGGGTTTGCGCCAGCTTCGGATGAGTTCAGGAACGTTGTTCTCATGTTGGAAACAACAGGTCTTTCTTTCGTGCTAGAGCACCCCTGCAAGTTCTTGGACAAATACGTTCTTGAGTTCTTTCAGAACGCCAAGCTTCGCAAGGAAGATACTGTCATCAAAAGCAAAGTTCGTCAGATGAAAATTAAGGTGAACGCTTCTCTCCTAACCCGGCTTCTGAGGCTTCCAGCTTGTGACGAAATCGATCACCTAGAAGAGCTCTATTATTATGTGGACTGCCTAGAGGCACCAAGGCAGTTAAAGGGATGAACGAGGAAGGCAAGCTCCTGTCATATATTATTGGTAAAGTGCTGCTCTGTAAGACCGGTTCTCATGACTACCTATCTTTAGAGATATTCAAAATTCTAGTAGCCATCATCTGCCGGAAAAAATTTGATTAGGGTGCAGTGTTGTTTGAAAAGATGAAGGATAGTCTTCGCACTCCCAATTTTGGACGAATTCTAAGTTTATATCTAAATCAGTTAAACATAGACAAGTTTGACATGTCCAGAGGTGTACCTATCCACCACCTGAAGAAGATCGATGCCTCCATCTTCTCGAGGTGGGATAGGAGGATCCAAATGCCAGGGGGAGTTAGAGATATGCCAGAGGTAGAGGAAGAGGAAGTACCTGAGGACAGGATTCTTGCTTCAACCCCCAGGGACACTCCTGATAGATTGAGTGCAGGAGTTGAGGGGGAGCCAACTGATACGCAAGTGGCCACTGAATTAGTGCCCTTGAGTGTTACTTCGGATGCAAAGATTCTAGTTTCATTTCCAGCTGCAGAGAGTACAGTTCCAGAGTTAGGTGATATTCTTACAGAGGTTACTGAGTTTGCTCATGCTGTTATTGATGAGTTAGTGCCCGATGTGGCTGAGGATGAGAATGTGGCTGAGGATAAGAATGTTGCTGAGGACATTCCAATTACTTCTGATGTTATTGTTTATGATGCTCTGTCTACTATTGATGGTTTGGATGATGCTGATGATGATGTGGATGAGCCAGTAGATGATACTGCACTCGATGTGGCTGATTATGAGATTGATGAGGATGAGCTTGGAGCTGCTGATAATGTAAATGACTCTTCTGAGATTGCTGCCCAAGACAATCTGATTGCAATCTTCCAGATGTTCTCCCGGTAAGGACTGAGTAGGAGCCAATTCACCCCTTAGTCTCGATGCAGACTCAACTCGATCGGTTTGTCCGGAAACTTCAAAGGAGAATGGATGCTCTTCCTAGTGGACCTCCAATGGAGGAGGTAGAGGTAATTGATTTGTCTGATGAGGAATGAGATGTTGAGGTGCATCCTCCTGTCCTAGAAGCTACTACTCCTGAACTCCTTTCAAAAGCTACGGTTACTCCCATGGAAGAGCCCTCCAGTGACTCCGAGGGAAGTGCAGATCCCCCACCCCTCCCAGTGTTCAGCTTGAAGATATACCGTCTACCAGTGCCGAGATATCCATTCTGAAATCTATATAAGCCATGATGGCCAAACAACAAGTCCATTTTGATCATTCCTTGAGGAAAGTGATGAAGAAAGTTAAAGAAATAGAGAAAGACTTGAATAATGGCCTTGCAGCTGTCAAGGTGTGTTTTGACAAATTGGATGCGAGGTTGGATTCCTGGTTTGTGCAGGGTCACGAAGCACTTGTTCATACGATGGTCGGACTGAAAAGTAACTTGGAGGTGCTTCAGAACGTTGACGCCAATGCAAAAACAGTCATTACTGCCCAGAATGCAGGCATGGATTACTTTGACAAGCAGATGGTTTACTATTCAAATGACATCGCCAATGCTATACTGGAAGAAGTCAAAAAGGGGGGAGGATGTGTTGAAAGCTAAGATGACAGCCCTTGAAGCTGCCATGGTGGAAAACTTCAAGGGAGTCAATACCTATAGTTATGATAATTTCAGTTGGCCGCATAATGAGTTGTTTGGTGGGCAAGGCCAGCCTCAAGCAAGATTTCTTGAACCTGCAGTGCCTGCTCCAGTAGATGTCCCCGTTAATCTTGCTCAGGATTATTCTCAATACTGGACGGACACTCAGGATTTTCCTCAGTCTGAACAAGATACTGCTGCTACTGCTGCCAATCCAAAAGTTCATATAGTTGAAGACATACCTCAACCAGCGCAGAAAAGGATAAAATATGGTGAAGGCCCGTCAGCTGTCAGGTCTGAACCCAGAATACAGGCATGGATTACAATAACCCTGATTTGAAGAAGGGTCTCATTAAGCTAAGATGAATTGAGGTTGTATTTGATGCTGTGTTTTAGTTATGTGCTTGCAGGTTTGCATTGCTAAGTACAATGCAATGTCAGGTTACAGTGGGTCATGAAACACAGGACTACACAATGAAATCCTTCATTGTGTAGGCCAATGTGTTGACTCACGTGTAACCTCTCTATTGGGATGTACTTCTATCTCAAATGCAAGAGAAGGATCAAGGAAGGTCAAAGAATGGAAATCAAAAGAACAGGAATTTTACCCAAGTAAAATTCGTCGAGTATCGTAAGGAAAATTCGTCGAATTCATCGAGTATACTCGTTAATACTCGTCGAATTCGTCGTATATACTTACCAGCACTCATCGAATTCATCATTTGTACTTAGGGTAAAATTTTTGTAAGTTGGAAAATCGGTCAAGTAAAAATCGTCCATTATTATCCTGTATACTCGTCGAATTCGTCGAATGTATCTATCGATACTCGTCGAATTCATCAAATATACATGTCGATACCCGCCGAATTCGTCGAGTCATTTCAACTTTACTTCTCTGAATTTTCCAAGTCAGATTCGTCGGATATCACTTGGTTATGCGTCCGATGCGTCAAGTATTCTAGCTGATACTCGTCGAGTATACTAACCGATATTCGTCGAATTCGTCAAGTGATTCTTCTACATGGCGTCGAGTGTTAAGATGCAATCAGGCTGAATTTCTCCAAGTAAAATTCGTCAAAATTCATTGTTGTTCGGTGAGTATCCTCAACTATACTCGACGATACTCGATGAATATTTCTTAGGGTTATTTCTTCTTCCCGATTTCAAAATCTGGTTCGCTCTTGCCGACAGCCATGTACACTGACCCGCGAGTTTTCCGACGTGTAATAACTATTCTAGCTATTGCAAAGGAAGATCTCTATATATATTTAGGGTGATTTATTCTCAAACCCTAATCATGCTAATCGTACTCATTCCAAGACTTTCCCGAACAAGAAATTCCGTCGGCTCCCGTATGTGAATCACGACTTCCGCTTCGCTGATGACAAGTTGCACGATTCGATTGTCTTGAAGCAATCGACTCGATCATCGTTCTCAAAAGTTTCTGATTTTCTCAGATCTAGTCGATCTATGATCAATGTCTTCAAAGATTTTAGAATTTCCGTGTTCTCCAAGATATTCAAGTTCAACCTTTCGAAAAACAACGGAGTGAAGACTTAAATTTAAATAGGATTTCTTGTAATTATTTTATTGTAAATCTTCTGCTATATTTGTAGGAGGTTTTTCCTCCGAGTAGTAGATCCGTTTTTTGATCAAGTTGTAGATCCGTCTATGGATTGAGTTGTAGGAGAGGTTGTTATCCGAGTAGTAAGAGCGTTGTCTCTGAGTTATTAGAGTTGAGGCTCTGAGGTGTAAGATTTATTGAAATATGAGAAAGGTGAAGTAGCCGAATCTAGCCCTTTTTGATAGATAAGCGAAGCGGGATAGTGGACGTACCCAACTCGGGGAACCACTATAGATCTTTGTGTTCTGTGTGTGCTCTAATTTTTAAGTTATTTTTACTCCGCGAAAAGAAACAGACATCACCTATTCACTCCCCTCTAGGTGATTCAGGTAGACACTAGATACTTTCTTGATTCCAAGTACCACACGTCTTCTTTGTCTTTAGCCTACCAACACACCTAGAAAGAAGATGAGAGTCAAGATTTGGCTATCCAAGTGGTTCCTCCCATAGTATAGGTAGAAGCCTTATACACCTAGACTTGTTTAAATAAACTATATCATTTTTTCCTGCAAGAGTCTATAGTGTGTCCAAACATATTATATTTAGCATACGTAATAAAAGGAGATGAAGACTTTTTCAAATTTGGTTTCAGACTCCTACTGGAAGATATGCTAACAATAGAATATGCATTTTTGTTTTTAAAATTTCCTTTTCTTGATTTTTTTTGTTATCGCCAACGATAGTGCCTATCGTCGGGCGATAGCTTCTAGTAACATAACCTAGCTCGTATTTAGCAGATCCATGGCTCTGATTGGCTAAAATCATATCCGGTGATTTTTAACCAATTCTGAATTTCTTAATATCCATATTCAAATTATGGATCCAGGCTTTCAAAGTGGTATTTTCTGAGACTAACATAACACATCGGTTTGCAAAGGCTTTTTTTCCATCTTCTACTTGAGAATGAGAAATTTTAAGAGATCTTTTTAAGTCCCTTTTTTCTTTAGCAAGAGTTTCGACATTTAATTGGGACTTAGCAAGAGCTTCTTCTAATTCCTTTATTCTTGCCAAAGAGTGATCGCACTCTTGACAAGAAACCTTCTCCTTCCCAAATACTTTTAATTCATTTGATAATTTTTTATTTTCTTTCATCAAAAATTTATTTTCAAATTTCAGTAAACCAATATCTCTTAAACTTTTATAAAAAAATTATAAGTTTGTAAAAATTCAGAATATAATTCATCATAAATTGGAGGAGTTACCTCAATGTCATTTTGGATACGACATTCGTCATCGGATGATGAAATGCTCTTTCCCATCAAGCACATGTTCGTCTCCTCGTCATTTTCTAAACTTGATCCACTTGAACTTTCAGATGAGGAATCACCCAAGTTTCTGCCTTAAGTACCTTCTTCTTATCCTTCTTTTGTGCCACTTTTTTTGCTCTTTCAGATATTTTGGGCACTTACATTATATATGTCCAATCTTTCTGTAGTGATAACATTCTGTTGGCGGACGTTCCTCATCATCTTCAACATCAACTTTTCCTTTTCCTTTCCTAAACCCAGACTCCTTTTTAAAATAATTCTTAAACGAATTCCTCTTCTCCGAATTTCTCATAAACCTTTTAAACTTTTTCGCAAATAAACTTTCCTCATCATCTTCATCATTTTTATTAGTTTCACTTTCTTCTTCCTTCTTTGACTTTAACGCCAACGCCTTTTTTTTACTCCAAGTTATACTGTTGTTGTTGGATTTTCAATTTCATGTCATGGATTTTAAGATTTTCGATGAGACACTCAATTTGAAGAGTCTTAGATTGTGTGACTCTGAAATGGGGGTCACCTTCAGATTGAACTTCAGGAGAAGCGATCTAAGAATCTTTCTCACCAAATCACAGTTGGAAAAATTCTTGCCAAGTACTTTAGAGTCGTTGACCATTTTTGCAAATCTTGTGTACATAGAATCAATGTTTTCATCAACCTACATCCTGAATTTTTTAAATTCCGACTGCAGTTGGAACAACTTTGAGTTATTTACCTGCGATATACCTTCATGGGTAACTTTAAGTACATTCCAAATATCGTAAGCAGTTTCGCAAACACAAACTCTATTAAATTCACTTCTATTTAACGCACAAAATAATGCGTTCATTGCCTTAGCGTTATTTTTGCATCTAAGTTTGTCAGTATAGTCTCATTTGTCCTTTAGTTTTTCTATAGAGACGCTTCCAACTTTTGTTGTAGGTGGAGTGTAACATTATTCTACCATACCCCAACATCAATATCTAACGCAATTAGAAAACATCGTATTCGAGTTTTCTAGTAGTTATAGTCAGAGCCAGTGAATAGGGAAGCTCGACTAATTCCTTGCCCCTCAGAAAAAGCATGATCATTATGCGCCATTACTCTCGGTGGTAAAACTGTTTTGGAGTAACCTAGTTCTGATATCAAGTGTTGGATCTTGTGCCGCCCTTAGGGGGGGGGGTGAATAAGGGTAAATATAATTTTTTCTCAAGTTTCCCACTTAGCAAAATATGAATGAAAACTTAAGATTTTTCATACAATCAGAAATACATAACAATCACTTATAAATTTATAAGACAAATGAAATGAACTTTTATTTCATAAGTGATGAAAATCACGAACAACAAGAACACACCATAAACACACTATGATTAAATACATTCGGAATTTGTTAGTTTCAAACCAAGGAAAATGGACATATAGATAAGGAAAATGGACATATTCGGGATCAATTACATTCGGGATCAAATACATGAGAGCAGACTTAAATGGACATATAGATAAGGAAAATGTAGATAATACAACATTTCATGAAGGATTTGGATATGGAGTAAGGAATGAAAAAAGATGAACCATTTTATGCTTTGCCTAACACATATGCTAATTGTGTCAAATACACTTTTCATAAAGAAGTAGGAATATTTAATTATGTTTAAAAGTGGGCCAAATAATCACAAATTGATAACTTTATGACTTGCAAAATGGATAAAATGATTTGTAAGGATTGTAAAATCATATCAGGAGAAAGTTTGACAATACAACATAGATTATTAGTGTTAGATGTACAAAATAAATATAATAAATTTAAGACAAGAGCAAAAATATTGCAAAAAATTCGATGGAGAAACTTGAAGATGGAAAACCAGGTTGCTTTCAAGACAATAATTATGAAACAACTAGTTGATGCCCCTTATGTTGATCTTAGTGTCTCATGAGAAGTTATTTCTTCTTATTTAAGGATAAGTGGAAATAACATACTGGGAGTATCAAAAGGTCGTAGGTCCCCAAATAAAGAATCTTGGTATTGGAAAGAAGATTTGCAAGATAAAGTGAGGGAAAAAGGGCTAGCTATAAATCACTATACATTTATAGAAATGGTGAAAATTTAGCCAGATATAAAATTACCAAAAAAAAACATGCAGTAGGTAAAGCAAAAAGTCAAGCTTATGAAGACTTTTATAAGCGACTAGATACCAAAGATGGAGAGCGTGACATATATAAAATTTCTCGAGCTAGAGAAAGGAAGACAAAATATTTAAGCTAAGTAAAATGCATAAAGGATGAGACTGATACAAATTTGACAGATTATGTGGATATTAAAGATCGATAGAAAAGATACTTTTATCAACTTTATAATGAAACAAAAGATAATGAATTGAATTTTGAAGAGTTAAGTAAATCAAAGGAGTATAAGATCATAACGTTTTATCATAAAATTCAAGTATCATAGCTAAATGATGCTCTAAAGAAGATGAAAAATGGAAAAACAGTTGAGTTAGACGATATACCCTTCTAATTATGAAAATGTATAGGGAATGAAGAAATTTTGTGGTTTATGTCTTACATGTTTTTTCCAATAAGATACTGAAGTCAAAGAAGATATCAGACCAATAGAGAGAAAGTATCTTAGTACCTTTGTATAAGAACAAAGGAGATATACAGAGTTGTGTTAATTATAGAGAAATTAAATTGATGAGTCATACTATGAAACTATGAGAACGAGTAATGAAAAAGAGTAAGACGGGAGACTAACTTCTCAGAGAATCAATTTGGATTTATGTCAGGGAGGCCGACCATGGAAGCTATACATCTCTTGAGGAGACTCATTGATAACTACCGAGAAAGAAAACAAGATTTGCATATGTTGTTTATTTGCATATGTTGTTTATTGATCTTGAGAAGCCTTATGATAGAGTTCCAAGAGAGATCTTATGAAGAATCTTCAAAAAGAAATGTGTAAATGTTTCATATATTGACATAATCAGTGATATTTATAGAAATTCAGTGACAAGGGTGAGGACATCTGGAGGATTAATTCAGGAATTCCCTATCACTATTGGCTTACATTAAGGTTCAACTTTAAGCCCCTATCCCTTTACCCCTATCTTTGATGAGCTCACTGAATATATCCAACAATCAATACCTTGGTGTTTATTGTTTGCGGATGATATCGTTTTGGTTAATGAGACGCGCGAGGGTGTAGACACAGAACTTGAATCTTGACAAGACACTTTAGAAAAGAAGGGTTTTAGGTTGAGCAGGGCAAAGAAGAAGTATATGGCGCTTAAATTTAGTAGTACAAGAAGGACGGATGACTTCATTATTAAGTTGGGTGATTAAGATATTTCCTATAGTGACTGTTTTAAATATCTTGGATCGATAGTTCAAAAAGACAGGTATTGATAAATGTGACACATAGAATCCAAGCAGATTGGTAGAAGTAGACATGCACGTCAGAGATCTTATGTGATCTTAAAGTACCATTAAAACTTAAGGACAAGTTTTACCGTACTGCAATTAGACCAGTGATGCTCTATGCTTTCGAGTATTGGGTAGTGAATTGTGTACATGAGCAAAAATGGGAGTTGCGGAGATGAGAATGCTTAGGTGGATGCATGGACACATGCGACTAGATAAAATTAGGAATGAAGGTATCATGGATAAGACATGAGTAACACCAATTATAGAGAAGATGTGATAAGCTCGATTAAGATGGTTTGGACACGTACAAAGGAGACCATTAGAAACGCCTATTAGGCATTGTGAGAGTTTAGTCATTAGGCATGTTAAACGTGGGAGCGGTAGACCAATAAAGACTTGGAATGAAACTATAAGGAAAGACGTGATGTACTTAAGCATTAGTGAGATTATGCCAAAAGATAGGGCACAATGGCGACAAAGGATCCATATAGCTGACCCCACTATAGTGGGATAAAGGCTTGAGTGTTGTTGTATGAGTTTTATACGACCAGATGTTGTGTACTTGTAGCCAGACTGGGTTATCCATCGATCAGATTTTACCAGATTTTTCTACGGATGGATTTTTGTATTTTTTGGGTATCTAGATTATACTCCAGCTGGATGTCTTTCATTCACTAGTACAACCAACGGGTCTATCTCTTATACTAATTACGTCATCTATTTGTCTTCATGAGAATGGCAATGTTGTATTTCTGACTGTGCACTCTGATGAGAAAGCTTACAATATCAACAAAGAGTACACACATAAAATTGATTGTGTGCGCAAAGAACATATCCTATACTGGACACATACTCAGATTGTCAAGGTGAGACAATTTTTATCTGCAAAAGCAGGGCTTAAGCAATTGAATCTAGAGAAGGATATGCAGAGGAAATTTCACAAACTTGATACTCGTACAAAGTGTTTGGCTTGCTTGCATTTTGCTGCTGATAAAGAGGGCAAGAATTGGGAGATGATAAGATTCGTAGATGAACACAATCATCCTCTCGCTCTATAGAATGACTGTCATTTGTTGAGATCTCATCGGGATATATCTGATGTTCAAGGAAGTCTTCTGAAGAATATGACCGGTGCTTGGATCAAAACAATTGACGCATACAACTTCATGACATATCAAGTTGGTGGATACAAAACATTTAGTTTTGTAAAACATATGCGTACAATAAGGTATAATGAGAACGAAAAGCCTTGTTAGAAAGCGGTGATGCCACGAGCTTGTTGAAAATATTTAAGGAAATACAATTGGAAAATAACATGTTTTCCTACAATGTTCAAACAGACAGGTTATGTCATCTAACTAGCTTTTGTTGGATATATGACTAATAAGATTGATTATGATTCGTTTGAGGATGTTATTATATTTTTATATCATGTTTCAGATGAATAAATATAATTTGACTTGTGCTCCATTTATTGCAATAAATCATTACTGGCAAAATGTCTTTGTAGGTGGTGTCTTCGTTGCAGAGAAGACCATCGAATCTTTCACCTGCATTTTTGAAACATTTTTGATATTTGCTGGTGAAAAGCAACCGAACACTATTTTTACTTATCAAGACCAGGCGATGTCCGTTGTAATTACGAGAGTTTTCGCTAGTACTCGCCACTGCCTTTGTTAGTGACATATTTTGAAGAAAGTGCATTCGAAGGTTTCATCCTTCAACAATGATAAGAGTGTGCGAGCTTTATTCTATCATTGCACGAGCAAATGCAACGATGAGTCTGAGTTTGATTCACCTTGAAGTGGAATGATTACAAGAGGCAATTTGGAGGACAATGAATGAATTTCTGATCTACACAAAGTTAGAAATAAATGGTCCACTGCGTTTAATAAAGATATTGGAGACATTGACATTCTATTTACTCAGAGAAGTGAATCTGCGAACAATGTTTTACATGGGTGCACAAAAGCTACAAGTTTTCTTGTTGAGTGTTATACTGGGATGACGAAGATGATTACATCTTGGCGTAGATCTGAACATGATGGATATTTCAAGTGCAAGCACAATAACATCACTTTAAAATTTAAAACTATTTTTTATTAAAACAAACTTCAAAAGTTTGCACAAGTAAAATGTTCTCCGTTTTTGAACAAATTTTTGTGTGTTATGTCATCCTTGTCATAACAGATCTCCCATCCCCAATCTTATCATGCTAGTATTTCCACTCTCGAAAATACAATCACTATAACAATAGAGAGAAAAAAATATACATGCATGTAGATAATAAACACCACAATTCATGAGCAAAGTAAGATACATATACTTTGGTATCATGATGGACATCAAAAACTGGAAAATATTGTTTGATTTTTTTCTCTGATGTGATTGTAGTAAACATTTTATATGTTTGAATGTTGAATTTCTTAAGCTTATGCACAGGTGGTCATTTGAGAGCCGCTAGGATATTTCTTAACCTCTTACTTTAGTAGTTGGTGTAATTACAAAATGATAACAAATAGTTTTATTATATATCTTCTTAATAAACTAAAACCGCTCTTTTATTAAATAATTTGAAGATTTGTTACAAAGTGATCTTATCCGTATAATTTGTCAAATAATTAACATGTAATACATATCATATTCATGCTAAAAAACAAACTAAAAATTTATACTGAGGGACATCATGTCAAACAATTGGTTTAATAGGACTATTTCTTGGGAAACAGACCGAAAAAGTTAAACACATTCTTTTGTTTCAACAACTGATTCAAAAACACTTCATTTAAACAAATGCCAAAACAAAACTGGCACATTACCACAATATTGCCATTACTAGATCAAGTTCTAACTTCAAATGTGATTGTTTGCACATATCTTTATTAATTTCAAATTTCTCGGACGGTCTAATTAAGAACAATTTAATTTACATGGCGCCGCGACTCAATGTAAAGTCTATGAGCTCTCTTGCAGTTGCTGTCAGATGTGACCTTCCCGGTAATTGAATCTTTTCTTTGGATTCCCCCTCTATGTAGACATTAGCATGTGTTCTTTTGCAGCCTTTGGAATCGGTGGTGGATTGACTAACAATAACTGTTTCCTTCAATGATTTATTTTGTGTGTTATGAACTAAAGTAAAAAATATGTGAAGATGGTGTGGGGGCAGCTGATTTGGGTTCAAGCCCTTGTAACATCGACTGAATTAAGATAACAAGAGAATCAAATCTCGTTTAACAGTAGCTTCACAAATCACGGATCTATGTACGAATTTTTTCTTCTGATTGATTAATCTCTCTTTTAATTAACCTTTTTTAATTCTCCCTTTTTCTTCTTCACCTTCTCTTTCTTAGCCTTCTCTCTCATTATTTTACCCTTCTCTTTATTCATTGATTCCCAGTCACTTTCTTATCTCTGCCAATATTCTTCTTCTCCGGCTTCAATTTCAGCACCTCCTCGAAAGAGGAGTCTGACTACTCAGGAGCGAAAACATCTTGCTCTTCTGTACTCAAGTAAATAAAAGTAGTCATTAGATTCACATAAGATTGAAGTAAACAACATCAACTAGCAAGAAGAACAAAACAAAACACAAGTAACAAGAAGAACAAAATCAATTATAGAACATGAAGCTATTTCTTTCTCTGGAAATAACAGGGTAGGTAGATCTGAGCAAAACTTGTAACTAAAACCACCTTTGGCAGCCCATTGACACAAACATGACTGAACGATCTCATCCATTGAGACCTGGATGTTAATGTGCTTGAAGAACCAAACCTAGAAGATAATAAACCCAAAAATGAATTAGTGCTTCACCAGTGCATCAACATATTACGTATTAAACATATTAAACACTTATCACAAGAATAATGGAGCACCCTTCGAGGTAACCCAAATTGATAGGTTCTTTTTGAGAGCAGCTGAGTCTATATAGAACCTCGAACTACTTATGCAAAAATGTATGGACAACTTTCAGTCAATTATATCTTCTAAACTCATCTAAGCTGCCAAACATTTCCAGGCGAACTGGAATTCTAAGAGACTTTAGAGGAAATAGAAACATATAGAGTAAGTACTTCACTAGTGCATCAATTCTTTGCATTTCAATTTCATTGGAAGCCATTATATTAGCTAATTCATTAAGTTGGTTGCCTAGGTCAGCTTGTGTCACATTAGAGGCTTGTGATCTTCTGAATTCATAATTATCTCCCCTATTTGGAAGGCCAAGTATCAGAGCCACCTCGTTCATGATCATTCTTATATAATATTGGCCTAATAGGAATGCAGACTTATCCAGCCTATACAACCTAATTAGTCAATACAATAGAGAAATATTTAGGGGGTAAGTCGGATAGTGTGAAAAAATGCAACACCGAAGACCTTAGTAGTAACTCCCTTGAAGCCTCCAAAATAACCGCCAATAAGGGTGCTTCTTGTTTCTTAAACGTAGAAACTGCACATCTTGTGTTCATGTATGTACATGTTGATTGACCTTCCATCTGCATATATGAGTGAGGGGTGTTGATAAAAAATATACAAATAGATAAACCTTAAACCATTAATGATAATGATACAAAGTTAGGCCAACACAAAGTTTTGATCCAAAATTGATCCAGTCAGAAATAGAAAAAAGTACGATCAATACATTGTTTTGATCCGGGATTGATCCAGCTAGATATACAAAAAATTAGGCAAAAACACACAACCCAATAGACAATCAGTACAATCTAAAGGCAAACTCCTAAAATTTGCACTCCAATTTAAACACATGAACCTTGCAAACAGTTCTTCTATAATAACCTATGTCTATGCTGGATCAATCCCGAACATCCTCTATAAAATGATAGTTCTTCTACAATAGTTCATGCCAAGGAATAATGACATTTCTTCTATAAAATCGGAACTTTTGCAGAGTCACGAGATCAAACTTGGTCGAGCTTCAGCTGGTCTCCACAAGTTGTTGTAGTTCTAAAAACCCTAGCCCACGAGCCGCCTTTCTTCCTCTACCTGCTTTGCATCTCTGCCTAGTGATGACGAGTTTTCTCCGGTGAGATGTGCGGTGATTTTGGCATCGCCGTAAAGTTGGAGCAAGAGTTTTCCCGGCGAGAGCGTGGGCAGAGTGTTTTGAATTTGAGGAAGGCGAGGGCTCGAATGAGTGTGGGGCCAGCACGAAGAGAAGGGTATTTATGAGCAGTTTTTTAGGACCCACCAAAAAATGTTCCCTGACCCGGACTCCACCTACCTTCGAGGAACTTTATTTGCATCCACGAGCCCGTCCCTATAAATTGTAAGCGTAAAAATGGCGGCACTTCCTTCGACTCCCCCATCCTTCTGCCCCCGCTTGGGCGATCGTCAGCGCCTTCTCTCCCCTCTCGAGCAAACTCGGGCAAGCGCGGAGCGCCGCACACAATGGAGATACCCTCTCTGGATGTGTTCAAGCTAGGGTTTGTCGGCGCTGGTAACATGGCGGAGAGCATCGCGCGCGGGGTAGCCAAGTCCGGCGTCCTTCCCGTGACAGCAATCCGCACCTCACACCATCGCGCTGAGCGCCGATCTGTCTTCCAGTCTTTCGGCTTTCAGATATTGGAGTCCAGCGGCCAGGTTTCTCTATTCGCAACATCTTTCCCACGGAAATGAAAACATATTCCCTTGGTTTCTGCCTGTTAATTTAATTATGATGCTTATTGGGATCTGTTATTCCCATGTCTTTTTTTGCTGAAACTGCAAAAGGAAAACCCTAATTTGTAGGGGAAGCTTTGTGACCCGAACTAGATTTAGCTCAATATGATAATACGGGACACAAGAATTTGGTAATGATGTCATTTGACAGCTAGCATAAAAGCACTTAGAGAGTGTAGGAGGCAATGCTAATCAATGAGTGTTCATGTAAGTTGTGTAACAAGGTGCCGACTTATAGGTATCCGGTACGGTGATACATGAAAATAAAGAAATGTAATTACGAGTACGGTTGGGTATAGCGTAATTAACATTGACTTATATAAATATACGTGCAATATGCCCATGTATATACTTGCACATATACATGTATATGCATGTTCATGTGTTTATATATATATGCACATGTATATAGTAAAAAAAGTAAAATAATGAAATTTAAATCAATTTATTTATAATTCTAACAAAAAAAGATACTTAAATCTGAAATACATTTTATTATTATAATGAACAAACACCGCTAGTTGCATTTATGGTTCATTTTTTCTTCTAAAAGACATAAAAATTCTTTTATTTACTTCACAAAAACATACTCTATCATAATATGCAGAACGATCTGGCAAGTCCAAGTGTATCTATAGATTAGAGTAACATGTGTATCCGCTGAGTATCGGGTACGCACTGGTACTAGATACGTATCCGGTACGGGTACGCGACCCTCTAGGAAGTATCGGTGCTTCATACGTGCCGACAATGGCCTTGGTTAAGATAGGAGCTTCAAATCTATGTAATAAGATGCATGTGAGGCTGTATGTTGAGGAGAGTGTGCAGAAGTTTTGTGGTAAAGTTCAAGAAATGATTTTGATGGGGGATTGAACATCAAAGTTGTTTAGTAAAATGCAGATAACAATGTTAACAGATGAGTGCTTGTCAAAGATGCATATCAAAGGTGCATGAGATGATGTCAGAATGGGAATTGGTTTCTAAGTTGCATATAAGATGTAGATGATGAGGTTGGCTTGAGAGCATATATTAACTTTGTAAAAAGGAGCAATCAATGTTATTAGTTGAGGAGCCTCAAAGTTGTGTAATTGTGTGGGCTTTAATCAACTTTAAATAATTTGTTTCCTTGATCTTAGCAATAGATATTAACACTTTTGAGCCTTCCATTAGGCAACACGCATTCTTCTAGATCCAACTATCTCCAGAAAATAGAGGGGGTTTTAGGCATAAAGAAGCAGTTCCAACTTACAATAACTTCCAAGGACTGTTGAGGAAATCCAAAGACAATCACAATGGCTTGTAGTGGAAATGCAATGAATTTTAGCCAAGGTTGTCAGGATCGAGATCCTAGGTGGGATCGTTTCAGGGGTTGGATCGGATCGGATCGTAGGATCGGATCGAGGATCGTAAGATCCTACTACATTCATAAAACCAGACTTATATGATGAAAATGAATTTGAAATCATACAATTACATAAATAATCTATACAAAAAATTATATAATTAATCATTTTCATTGGTTGACTCTAAGTCTAAGGCAAAATAAGGACATGAATAAAGAAACATTTATAATTATAAATGTACCTGAGTACTAGTGGAACTTCTGAGTTCTGACTCTACTTTAGCAACTGTAAAGCCAAGATGAGTAAGTATTTTTGTCCTAGCTGTCCCATCTTTTTCAAACTATCTTCAGTAACCAAATTATGAAGATGAACCTACAAATGAGAAAACATAAATCTGAGAGACAATCATAAAGAAAAATTATCACATTGTCTAATAATCTAACCTCAGAAGCAAATGATGAAGCATCAGGACCAGAAATCATAAGAGGAAGAAGAAGAAGACATGTATGTCGTCGGGACTCGGGAGGAGGAGAGGAAATCTGGATGCCTGTGTGCCATCGGGACTCAGGAGGAGGAGAGGAAATCTGGATGCCTGTGTGTCGTCGGGAGGAGGAGAGGAATCGCGGAATGGGTTAGGGTTTTTCCTATGCCTGTGTGCCGTCGGGAGGAGGAGAGGAATCGCGGAATGGGTTAGGGTTTTTCCTATTCTTTTAATAGGGCCACGGGATCGCAGAATCGAGTAGGAATCGCGATCCTACCGATTCCGCGATCCGGCTCGCGATCCTGCCTGGACGCAGCCTAAATTCGATCCTGAACACGATCCGGATCGAATTGCAAAATCCGGATCGTAGGATCGTAGGATCGTGCGATCCTACGATCCGGATCACGATCCTGACAACATTGCTTTTAGCTGCTACTGTTATCAAATTTTATGGGGTCACCACTTCAACTTTTATTATCGAAAAATTTAATCAATCAATGTAGTGACAATAAAGAGCCTCGAGATCATCTTAATCAATGTCTATGAATCTCTTTCGGAGTAACATGCAAAACTAATTTTTCCAATCAATCACATGAATGAAGAACACACAAAAATTGAAACTTGAATGAAAGGAAATACTACTTAAATGTGGAACTTAATGTATACCGTTTTTTTGCTTCAAATTTGTGCTTCATCATTGTGGCTATTTCCAGAAGCCTTGACATGTTCTTTCCTTATGAAATCCACTGCGTTAATGGATCTTGCTAACGTACAAGTGTAAATAGAACTTCGATTTCGGTAGATTCAAGATAGTTAGCGCAAGTACATGTATCTAAATCAACCACATAATCTTAAAATGAAGACCAAGGTTGTGCATAATGTTCTAAATCTTAAGTCTCATATTATTTATATGTTTAAAGTTTGTCCTTCACAGAGATCCTATGTCAAGGTTTACATTTTTCTACACGCAAAGAGAAAACGAAGTAAACAATAGATCATGATAGTTGGTCTAGTTCCGATGTAAGAAGGAAAAATTTCCAAGAATGAAGTGATATAGCTAATCATAACACAGTTGATTCAGATCATATGAATGGAGTTGTAGATCTATAAATACTCAAGTAGATCTAATCACAACATTTTATTAAATAAGAACTATAGATTTAGGTTAATGATATCTTATGTATATTAAGCAGTTGAAATGCCTCTATGCAATGGAAAAGGAAATCCAAACTCAGACCCGCATATTCAATCTTTGAGATGCACTGCCTCCTGTTCTAGTGACAGAATCAAAATCTGGATGCCCCTCCTGTTCTGGTGACAAAACCAAAATCTGGGTGCTATGCTTTCGATATATCGATTGTAGTTAACAACCTAGAATTAGTCAAATGGAACTCCATGCCAAATAGATTCCAGCAGGGTTGTCATCGACCTCTCGCTTTTCCAAGAACCGGGGCAGGGAATCAAAACCCTAGGTCGCCGACGAGCTTGATGTCGAGAGAGTGAGAGAGCCGCCCACCTTTTCTTTATTCAAAAAACTGAAATTGTGAGGAGGAATGAATAAGGACCCTGTGCAATTATGCAAAAACTAAACAGAGCTAGGGCCGCCTGTCTTCTCCCACAATACCAAGGAGGGAATGATCGTTGTTTCCAAAAACAGTGGGAGGAGCAATCCGACAGTTTCCAAGTAAGAGGTGAGAGGGGAGAGGGGAGAACACGCTTTTTTGCCCTGGTTCACAGTAGAATTAATCATTATGGCATAACACAATTTGGGCCTTAATAGGAGGAGCCCTAACAGGAGTTACAAAAACAGGATTCAATGAATCCAATTAATCTCCTAATAAAATGAATTTATTAGATATGCCAATGGTGAGGTCGAGTTCGTGACATTAATTTACGAGACGGTCAAACCCACCTATCACAAGTTTTGATCGTTCGTGCTGCTAAATTAATACATGCTCGTAGGAGTCCGAATAGACTCAAATATTTGTGTACGATTTCCTAGCACATCCCGATGAAATGAGTTCACCCTATGGGAAATTCTAACAACAGCTACAATGGCTTCCAGCAGCAAAGATTTAGAATCCAATCTAAATTAGTATTCCATAAATAACCTTTAAATAAACAATTAAATAGTATTTTGTAGAATTTTTCTTCCCGCAAAAACTTAAACAAACCCTCCTTTTAACATTAAGAAAATAAAATAAAGCTTCAACTTTTAAATGAAATATTATAAAAGAAGATAAAATGACTGCCACGCTAGCATCTTCATTTGATCATCCAGTGGTGCCAGACAACTGGTATCTCCCTCCTCATCTATTGTGGTTTTGCTCCATCATTGGATGTTATAGATATAGTTACTATTTTTCTCTGATGATTCTATGCGCCTGACCTCCCTTCATTTGTGCTATGTAAGGTAATTTTTGAGCCATTTGAGGGATGCTATTTGGATAATTTGTATTCTTGTACTTGTGTTCTGGATGATTTTGAGCATGTTTGTGATTTTGGGCCTATTTTAAGTCAGTGTCTTCGACCTCATGTCCCTTTCTTCCCATTTAATCCTTTGTACATTTTTCAAAATTTGCTTGTTTGGGCTACCCTTCCCTCAGTTCAAAAGTAAAAGAGAGGGGGATTGATGTTGTAGCCTATAGGGATATTAAATGCACATCATGTTTTTTTTAAACTTGCAATAGATTATAAAATTTAACCATCGGAGATAAATGACGCTATGAAGAAGATGAAAAATGAAAAGATGGTTGAGAGAGATAATATACCGATCGAAGTATGAAAATGCCTAGGGAAGAAAGAAATTTTGTGTCTTACATGTTTCTTAAATAAGATACTAAAAAAAGGATGTCAAACCAATGGAGATGAAGTATCTTGATATTTTTGTATAATAACAAAAGAGATATACAAAATTATGTCAATTACGAAAGAATTAAATTAATGAGTCATACCATGAAACTATGTGAACGAGTAATAGAGAGAAGAGTAAGACGAGAAGCATTTCAGAGAAATAAATTTTGATTTATGTCAGAGCGGTCGACCATGGAAGCTATAAACCTTTTGAGCAGACTCATTGATAACTATCGGGGAAAAACATGATTTGTATGTGTTGTTTACCGATCTTGAGAAAGCTTATGATAGAGTTTTAAGAGAGGTCTTATGGAGAATCTAAAAAAAGAAAGGTGTGTATCATACATTAATGTGATCAAAGATATGTATACAAATTCAATGACGAGTGTAAGGATATCTGGAGGATTAACATATGAATTCCCTATAACTAATGACTTATATCAAGGATCAACTTTAAGCCCTTGTCTCTTTACCCTTGTCTTAGATGAGCTCACCAGACATATCCAACAAGCAATACCTTGGTGTTTATTATTCGCAGATGATATTATTTTGGTCGATGAGAGTATGAGACGTGCGAGGGTGTAGACACGAAATTTTAATCTTGGCGAGACTCTTTAGAAAAGAAGAGTTTTAGGTTGAGCAAGACAAAAATTGTGTAAATGAAACTTAAATTTAGTAGTGCAAGAAGCACGAATGACTCCATCATTAAGTTGGGTGACCAAGATATTTCCCGTAGCGAGTGTTTTAAATATCTGAGATCGATAATTCAAAAATATGTAGATGTAGATAAAGATGTGATACATAGAATCCAAGCAAGTTGGTTGATGTGAAGAGGCGCGTCTGAGATCTTATGTGATCTTAAAGTACAATTAAAACTTAAAGACAAGTCTTACTGTACTGCAATTAGACCAGCGATGCTCCACGGTTTTGAATGTTCGACAGTGAATTATGTACATGAGCAAAAAATTGGATTTGCGGAGATGAAAATGCTTAGGTGGATGTGTGGACACACGAGACTGGATAAAATTAGGAATGAATGTATCAGAGATAAGAGATGAGTGACATCTTTTGTAAAGAAGATTTGAGAAGCTCGATTAAGATGGTTCAGACATGTATGAAGGAAACCATTAGAGGCGCCTGTTAGGCATTGCGAGTTTAGCTACTAGGCATGTTAAATGGGGGAGGGGTAGACCAAAAAAGACTTGGAATGAAACTATAAGAAAAGACTTGATGTACTTAGGCATTAGTGAGATTATGACTAAAGATAGGGTGCAATGACGACAAATGATCTATATAGCCGACCACACTATAGTGGGATAACGGCTTGAATGTTGTTTTGGTAATAAATCTTAGTTTCTAATCTTAACTTCAAGATTGCAGGTTTAATCCTAATGTAGGGGTAGGCTCGTGGTGCACGGAGACTACGACTCTAAGTGCGGGTGCGGGGAACACACTAATGCAACGCTAAATGCAATGTGACTGTCGGGTAACGACAACAATTATTATAAGCAATGAAATTAAGATTACCACACAGATAATTAAAATAAAAGAGACAAATAATTATTTTTAGCAATTTGGCAACGGCTTCCTCCGCTCGGAGGGCTTAAGCAAGCGCACGGCGAATAAGTCCACAAACAATTAATAGCATAAAAGGAAATGACTACTACACAACCATAATCTCAGCACAATTTAGATAAGCACCGAATGAAATGTCAAGTCACAGAATACAATACCATAAATACTCACAACGTAGAGGGCTGAACCGAGGCACTGAGGAATTTGAAGGCCGGATGTAAAAACGGGCGATCGGAGGTGGAACCGGTGGCGAGGCGACGGTGACGGTGGCTGCCTTCGGCGGAAAGTGGTGGTACCGGATGGTAGAACGGCGGATCCGGCCACGAATGAGTAGATCCGGACCGGGGGTGAGTAGATCCGCTATTTAGGAGCTGATCCGGGCAAAAATGGAAGGTTTGTGCGGTGGAAATAACGGATCGGAGGGTGGTAGCACTAGATCAAAATAGATCTAGGGTTTTCGGAGCTATGAGAAGTGGATCCACGGAGGGGAAGGAGGCTGCGGGATTGGTATAGGGCCGGCGGATGAACAGTGCCGGCGGATGAACAGTGCAGGCGTACAGTAAAGTCGGTGAACTGTTCGGGTGAACAGTAGCGGTGAACAACAACCGTGAACAGTAATCGTAAGCAGTAATCAGCGGTGGGGATTGGGATTTGAGGGTTGTAGGGGATGCGGATGAGGGTTTCGGAGGGGGGAGGAGAAGGCTATGAATGGGTATTACCTTGGGGATGAAGAAAACCACCTAGGAGTCGTCACCTAGGGCTCCACGACGTCGGCACCGGGGAAGGATCGCAGGAATCCGAAAATGAACTCTCCAAATTCTGCAATGCTCCAAATCAGCCTCTAACACTCCTATTTATAATAAAAGACAAGTTAGGGCATCCCCACCAACGGCTATGATTTGCCGGTGGGTTAGCCCCTTAAAAACATCAAAACAAACTCAATAAAAATAAAATAATATAGTTTTTTGACTCGCGGCGACGTCCCGGACGCAACCGCGGGGTCCGATCGGCGATCCGATCAAGTCTTCCTGCGCGAATACATGTACGTGGGTCCCGCCTTGCGGCGAACCCCTCCAGGTGCATCTTATGGTTCCCCATCACCCCCCCCCCCGACTGAAAAGCCTTCATCTCCGATGAATGGAGATGATCGTACTGAGGTCGAAGTCCGGGGACGAGCCGATCGAGCTCTGCCGGTAGTATCCAAGTGTCTTCAGTGTCAGGGCGGCCCCGCCAATGTACCAGGTAGCGGCAACGCGGTCCATCCGAGGTGGGAACAAACTGGTGGGATCTGATCTTCGTGATGCTCTCATCTCTCGCCTCTCGGAAGGTGGATCCCGGTGTGATCGGTGGTGCCTGCGGTGGAACCAATGGGGCAACTTCCCGGGTGGGTGGGTGGTAACAGTGGGTGAGCTAGGATGGCCATCAGACGGTGGTGATTTGTTAGGGTGGTATGGTAGCGACAGTGGGGGCGGGGGGGGGGGGGGGGGGGGGTGGACATCTCCATTGCTCGGGTCCACATACTCATGAGGTTCATAGTATGGAGTCAGGTCCTCAACATTAAACACAGGGTGAATTCCCATATTGGTCGAGATGTCAAGTCGGTAGGCCTTCATCTCCGCCCTGAGAGGCGAGGGTGAATTCCCATATTGGCCCCGAAGGGAGTCTCTCAGGGCGGACTCGCACCATTACCTTCTCGCTTACATTAAATATTTGCTCTCGCCTTCGCTTAACTGCATGGGCTTTGTAATTTTCATTGTTTGTTAATATTCTTCGGCGGACCGACTCATGCAAATCATGCAAATGCTGTGCAAATGACTCAGCAGACTCATGCAGGTAATGCAAATGATGCAAAGACAACATGACAGACACGGTACACTCCTTATAGGAAAATCTGATAATTCCTGAGATGTCTCTCAAATGTGGTGGCCTATCAGGAGGTTCTTTCGGTGGAGTGTAGACAAACTCATCCTGTGTGTGACGAGTGCTCAGATGACCGTGAGAGATAACTATACTCAAATACGGACTCGTAAAGAGCCAAATGTATCTCGGGGAACGTAGCGTATCAGGGGGGGTCCCCAGGAGGTGTGTAAGAAAAGTCATCACAAAGGAGACGACCACCTGAGTGAAAATCGTGTACACCGACTAGAAGTCGTGACTCTAAAATATGGTGAGCGTCCCAGACAAGAAAGAACTCATCGGGTGGCTCAGCGGGCGGCGTGTCCCAAAACTCATTCAGAGTGTGTGGCGTCATAAGGTAGGTCCTCACAATATGAGTATACTCAAGTGGACTCAAGGAAGGCCCTGCATATGTCATGCTCCACTCAAGGTCCCTTCTCTGGGGCAAGGCCAGAGATGATAATGAAAGAGGCGTCATACTTGAGTGGTTCACCCGAGTCTCAACCTCACCAAGATGTGGCGGATCATCAGGAGGCTCAACAGGGGGCTCGTCATAGGGTTCGTCACTAAGGTCAAGGTCCTCCCGATAAGTACCATCGAAAGGGGTAGTGCCCCCGTGCATGGGTGACATAGCCACTACGAGATCAACACCAGGCTCTGAGCTCTCGGTCGTAACGTGGCTTAGGGTAATGCCAAGGGAAAAGCGACATAGACCTACGCTCAAGAATGAGTCTGCAGGTGCGGTGTCAAGACATGAGTCTAGGGTATGAGTGTTAATCAACCCCGGACATGCCAAAAGTGGAGGTGTGGGTAAGGGGCACAACACTACATACTCAATAGGTCGCTCAGGCTCAGCCTCCGTCGGAGTCACAAGAGACGGGTCAGAAACAAGAGGTAGGTCACTCACGGGGCTAAGCATCTCGTTGGGGTGAGAGCAATCCATATCAGGTATCACTTCCGTCGTGGGTGACAGGACAATGGTAGGCATCGTGGTGACCACAGTATGAGAAGGATTCGTATTGCGGAGGTCAAGGTGAGGGTCCAACCGACCAGCTCTGGCGGATATCAAAGACTGTTCGTAATGAAGGGCAAGTTGATACGTCTGCTCGAGGGACTTCACGCTATGATAAACCACCTTAGTACGGATGTCAGATAGAAAGCCCAGACCGAAATCTGCAAGTGGTCATCGCTGAGTCCTCTCGGATATCGCTTCTTACAACTAACTCATCAAAGCTATCCCTGTACTCACTGACAGACATGGATTCTTGCTGAAGGGAAAATAGTTGGTCGAGCAAGCGACTCCGATATGATGAAGGCAGGTACCTCTGACACAATGTACGCTTCATGTCCACCCAACTAGTGATGCGACGAAGACGGTCTCGCTTGCGGGTCCTCTCAACGCTAGCCCAATATGCTCTTGCCTGATCTAAAAGTCTAAGTTTCGCAAACTTAACGCGACGCTCACCGAATAATTCAAAATGATCAAGATAATACTCAATATCCACGAGCCAATAACTGAAAGACTCGGGACTCGATGAGCCGTCAAAGGAAGGAGAAACTGTACGAAACTGACTCTCAAGATCTCTCTCAAAGTGAGGATCCTCAAAATAGTCATCCCTAAGGTAATCAGGTCGAGTCGAAGGTTCAACACGATCCGTTCGCGTGCAAGGATAAGAACGACGACAATCATCATACTGATCATCTCTAGTATAGTGAGGTTGTGTCGGTGGGTCGACACGATCTCGGGAAGTGGTGTGTCGCAGATGATAATAATCATCATGATAACGTGAGGATTTCTCTAAAGTTGCTCTATGAGATCGGGTATAGGCGGGCTTAGAATACTCAGATGGAGGAGACGAACGACGACGATAACTAGACATGGATGAACCTAAAGACTCTATATGACCTACCACTACAAAGCATGCAAATGGCCTAACCTTGACCTCTGATACCAATTTGATGTAGGGGTTGGCTCGTGGTGCACGGAGACTAAGACTTTAAGTGCGGGTGCGGGGAACACACTAATGCAACGCTAAATGCAATGTGACTGTCGGGTAACGACAACAATTATTATAAACAATGAAATTAAGATTACCACACAGATAATTAAAATAAAAGAGACAAATAATTATTTTCAGCAATTTGGCAACGGCTTCCTCCGCTCGGAGGGCCTAAGCAAGCACACGACGAATAAGTCCACAAACAATTAATTTCATAAAAGGAAATGACTACTACACAACCATAATCTCAACACAATTTATATAAGCACCGAATGAAAATGTCAAGTCACAGAATACAATATCATAAATGCTCACAACGTAGAGGGCTGAACCGAGGCACTGAGGAATTTGAAGGCCGGATGTAAAAACAGGCGATTGGAGGTGGAACCGGTGGCGAGGCGACGGTGATGGTGGCTGCCTTCGGCGGAAAGTGGTGGTAACGGATGGTAAAACGGCGGATCCGACCACGAATGAGTAGATCCGGACCGGGGGTGAGTAGATCCGCTATTTAGGAGCGGATCCGGGCAAAAATAGAAGGTTTGTGCGGTGGAAATAACGGATCGGAGGGTGGTAGCACTAGATCAAAAAAGATCTAAGGTTTTCGGAGCGATGTGAAGCGGATCCACGAAGGGGAAGGAGGCTGCGGGATTGGTATAGGGCCGGCGGATGAACAGTGCCGGCGGATGAACAGTGCGGGTGTACAGTAAAGTCGGTGAACAGTCCGGGTGAACAGCAACCGTGAACAGTAATCGTAAGCAGTAATCAGCGGTGGGGATTGGGATTTGGGGGTTGTAGGGGATGTGGATGAGGGTTTCGGAGGGGGGAGGAGAAGACTATGGATGGGTATTATCTTGGGGATGAAAAAAACCACCTAGGAGTCGTCACCTAGGGCTCCACGGCGTCGGCACCGGGGAAGGATCGCAGGAATCCGAAAATGAACTCTCCAAATTCTGCAATGCCCCAAATCAGCCTCTAACACTCCTATTTATAATAAAAGACAAGTTAGGGCATCCCCACCAACGGCTATGATTGGCCGGTGGGTTAGCCCCTTAAAAACATCAAAACAAACTCAAGAAAAATAAAATAATATAGTTTTTTGACTCGCGGCGACGTCCCGAACGCAATCACGGAGTCCGATCGGCGATCCGATCAAGTCTTCCTGCGCGAATACATGTACGTGGGTCCTGCCTTGCGGCGAACCCCTCCAGGTGCATCTGATGGTTCCCAATCAAATCCCCTTTTGGATATTAAATGATGCACCACTTATATGCATACTTTAAACTTCTTAATGACATTTTACTTTGATCATATATTGTAGTTGTTTTTCAAAATTTAAACAAGTTTGAATTAATTTTTCAGAATTTATACAAATTTGAAAGGATAATTATTTGCAGAGCGCAACCTAGAAATCCTTCTTCGTATTCTATCCTATAGATTTGTTAGTAATTCTAACAGTGATATCACTTCTCATTTGTAGGTAGTAGCTGACAGCGATATAGTAATTCTCTCAGTGAAACCCCAAATTGGTATGCAATGCTTCAAAATCCACGTAATTGCCTTGTTTAATGTATTTGTTTTCCTGAATAGAAAAGCTGCTCAGTACTTCATGTAGGATGAATATTTTATTCTGATTTCCTGAATAGAAAAGATGTTCACTGCTTCATATGGGGTGAATATTTATCCCTTTTACTTCTCATCATTTGCTCTACAAACTTACAAACTTTCCAGATAAGTTATTGTTTACTCGGCTTTTTTGGTTGTTTGTTAAACGCTTCATATTTTCCTAAATTTTATTTGGTAATTTTATGCATTGTTTACTGTATGCCAAATATCTTAAATTTGTCAAAAAGTAAATGTTGTATGTGCATATAGCTTATCAGATATCTGCAATTGTGACTGTAATCAACTAGTTTTTTTGCTAAGATTTTTTAAAATTTTAAAAGCTGTTTTCTTAGAATACTATCATCATGAAATATAGAGCATAATAATCAAAATTCGATAATCGCTCGTATTTTCAGTCAAATCAAAAATGGAAGAAAATGATTCGAATCATTTTGACTCGAATCAAAATGACTTAAAATTATTTTCGAGCCGATCACGAGTCGCTCGATTTATGATTCGAGCCGACTCGAATTAAAATATTAAATAATTTCTAGGCAGCTGTCTGGGGCTTTGGGTTCGGCATGAGCCCACAATAATCAGGAGTTTTGCCTTTTTTTGGGTGGCAGAATCGGCTGGTTGTGTAGCAGAATCATGAATGGAGGCCCCTCGATAATGAAAATCATTTATGAAAATCTAAACTATTTTACCTCACACGGCAATTAGTGTGCAACCGCTTTATTTTTGTTTGTCCTTTTCTGAGATTGAGTGGCCCGAGGCTAGAGCGGTAGTAAGCAGAATTCAGAGCAGTATTTTATGGCTAATGTTTCTATAAAATAACATCAAGACATTTATTATTTCTGTTTTATTTTTTTATTATTTTACTTTTTTAAGATTTTCCCTGCAAGTAACGAAGCATTCAAATCTCTTGTTAAGTGCTAATGAAACTTCTACTATATATATTAATAAAACAAGTGACAGGCACGGGCCTTCGGCCCTGGGGGCATTCGGCGGGGGTGCGACAATCGGCGGGGTCCGACATTCGGCGGGGTCCGACATTCGGCGGGGTGCGACATGGGGCGGGGTGCGACATTCGGCGGGATGCGACATTCGTCGGTGGTGCGACAATTGCCGTGGGGACGACATTTGTCGTGGGCGGCGATATTTGTCGTGGGCGTTGACATTTGTCGTGGGCGACGACATTTGTCGTGGGCGACGACATTTGTCGTGGGCGGCGACATTTGTCGTGGACAGTACCCGCCCGCAACATATACATATGAGTACTCAAAATGACCGTAAAAATATATATATCAAGAATATAATTTTTATTTTGTAAAACAAATTATATTTTAACGTTAAAACATTAATCTTTCTTTTGTCATTTCTAGCTATAGGCCATAGGTTTAGGGTACCTAGTATTTTTATTTTTTGTATTTAAATATTGCAAAGTTGTGTAATTACCTAAAAGGATATTGACTTTATAATATATTAATATAAAGTTATGTATATTTGTGTAATTATGAATACAACTATAAGGGCAATATAGGGATATTTGCAATGTTTCACCAAAGATTAGTTTTTGCATAATAGTAGAGATATATAATAAAATAATTAATGCCATCAAATTTCTATTATATATATTAATAAGATTTTGGGCTACCGAGAAGAATGGTATTACATTTTTCTCAATCGCCATTAAATTAAAATTTGGTAATTAAATAAATAATATCAAGCCGACTCGAAATTGATTCGAGTTGGCTCGGAATCGAATCAATTTCGAGCCGAGCCTGCTCGACTGGTCAATTTCGAGTCAAAATTTTTGATTTCGATCCGAGTTAGAATCGATCGAAATCGACTCAATATCACCCCTATCATGAAACCGGTTCTTTACTTTTAGAATCGATTTCATTATCCTTCTTTAGAACTTGTTTATATCAAGGGACTACCAATCCTAAGAATATAGCATTAGGTACTCTTGGCAGGATCTAATATTCAGAAGCCCTTGTACTCAACATCCTCTTTCACATTATGTATCTCATGACTCTCTTTCTACTGCCCACAAGGCCTTTGTGTCTTTTCTTGCTCCTTTTTCCATACCTGTATCTTGGTAGCAAAATCTGGAGGTCCCTATGTGGAGAGAGGTGATGGTTGAGAAAATGACTGCTCTTGAGAAGAATCATACATGTGATCTGGTGCATTTTCCCTATGAAAAGAAGACTGTTGGGTGTAAATGAGTGTTCTCTGTTAAACAGAACTCTCAAGGGATTGTCGAGAGGTGCAAGACAAGACTGGTGGCAAGAGGTTATACACAAACCCTTAATATTGACTATCAGGAAACATTTGTCCCGGTGGCAAAGATGAACACTATTAGGGTCTTATTTTCCTGTGTTGCTTGCAAATGTTGGAATCTTTGACAACTTGATGTGAAGAACACGTTCCTTCATGAGGATCTGGATGAGGAGATTTACATGTCTATTCCACCAGGTCTTACTCCTAGAGGTGCAAAAGGGAAAGTCTGCAGATTAAAGAAGGCTCTATATGAGCTGAAACAATCCCCAAGAGCTTGGTTTGAGAGATTCTACAAAGCCATAATATCATTTGGATATCACCAGAGTAATGTTGATCATGCACTGTTTATCAAACATAGGATCGGGAAACTCACTGTCCTCATTGTATATGTTGACGATATAGTCATAACATGACGTGGAAGAAATCCAGAATCTGAAACAGAAATTAGCCAGGGAGTTTGAAGTTTGAGGTCACAAGGTCCAAGTAGAGAATCTTCATCTCTCAGAGAAAATATACTCTGGACCTCCTTGAGAATGTGGGAATGAGTGGATGTAGATCAACTAACACCTTGATTGAAGCAAACTACAGTTTGAGGTGTAATGATGGAGAGGTGATTAAAGACATTTCTGAGTTTCAGAGATTAGTGGGGAGGTTGATCTACCTTTCCCACAGTCGCGCGGATATTTCTTATGCAGTAAGCGTTATCAGTCAGTTCATGCATGCTTCGAAGACACGTCATTTGGATGCAGCTCATAAAATTCGTAGGTACCTCAAATCCTCACCAGGAAGGGGTATCTTGTTTGCTCCAAATTCATGTCTAAATATTGAAGTTTACACTGATGCCTATTGGGCTGGGTCTGTTGTGGATCGACGATCAACTTCAGGATATTGTTCCCTTGTTGGGGGTAAGCTTGTTACTTAGAGGAGCAAGAAGCAACAAGTCGTGGCAAGATCTTGCACAGAGGCCGAATTTAGAGCTATGGCTCATTGGGTTTGTGAAGACTTATGACCACACTCATTGATGAGTGACCTAGGCCTTACTGAAGTTGGACCCATCCGACTGTATTGTGACAATAAGTCAGCTATCAGTAAGGTTGTCAGGATCGAGATTCTAGATGAGATCGTTTTGAGGTTGGATTGGATCGAGTGGTAGGATTGAATCAAGGATCGCTTTACGAAATCTGGATAGTAGGATCATAAGATCCTATGATCCGTATCACGATCCTGACAACCATGGCTATCAGTATTGCCCAAAACCATGTTCAGCATGACCGCACTAAACACATTGAAGTGAATCGACACTTCATCAAGGAGAACATTGAGAAGGGAATTGTGTGTACTCCTTTTATTTCCTCCGACAAATAGCTAGCTGACATTCTCACCAAAGGGTTGAGTGAGAATATATTTGAAAATATTGTTGACAATTTGGGCATGGTAACATCTCATGTCCAACTTGAGGGGGAGTGTTATAATATGTAGTGGTTATGTTATTTATTATGTTTTTCTTTTTTATTGTTGTTATATCCGCCTCCATATATAGAGGAGATCTCTCTTCCTAATAATGCAATTTCTGTTTTTCCATCGGACAACACATTCTAGATAAATTTAAGTTTTTTCATAAATATGCATTTTGTGAAAATGCATAGTGAAGAAGCAAATTTAAGGTTTTTGATAAATGTTCATTATATGAAAATGCATAGTTAAGTAATGTAGAAGAACTGAAAAAAACCCATGTATAAGCGCACTTTTCTCTTGTATAGTTTAGTCCCACATCTTGGTTTGGAGTTTAGTTTTCATTCCTCCAGATATATATATATATATATATATATATATATATATATATATATACAAGCAGTCGTGCATGGGAGACCCCGTGCGGGGATGCGACATTGGTCGAGGAAGCGAAGTTGGTCGAGGAAGCGACATTGCTCGTGTTGGTGACATTGGTCGCGACGACATTAGTCGGGGAAGGCGACATTGGTCGGGGGCGACAACATTGGTCGTTGGGGTGACATTGGTCGTGGGGGCGACATTGGTCAAGGGAGGCGATATTGGTCGTGGGGGCGAGATTGGTCGTGGGGGGTGACATTGATCGTGGGCGAAAATAGTGATCGTGGGCAACAACATTGGTCGTTGAGGCGACATTGGTAGCGGGCGGCGTCATTGATCGGAGGCGGCGACATTGATCGTGGGGGCGACATTGATCGTGGGGGCGACATTCGTTGGGGGCATGAACATTCGTTGGGGGCAAAGACATTCGTCAGGGGCAGAGATATTCTTTGAGGACGGCGGCATTCTTTAGGGTCAGCTACATTCATCGGGAACGACGACATTCGTTGGGGACGGCGACATTGGTCGGGGCAGTGACATTGATCGAGGGCAGGTAGAGGTTTTCACCATGACCCCCATTAAGATGTCGTACATGAAATCAAATTAGGATGTTAAGAGTAATTTTCCTTAAGTATCCATACTTCATGTTTAAATTTGACAGCATTTTTTCCTCCAAGACCCCTATTGAGTCTCATTTGCGTAAACTTAATTCACATCTTAAGCATTCTTTAGGGGAGGCGACACCGGCCGGGGGCGGCGACACCGGCCGGGGTCGGCGATCACCGGCCGGGGTCGGCGATCACCGGCCGGGGTCGGCGATCACCGGCCGGGGTCGGCGACACCGGCCGGGGTCGGCGACACCGGCCGGGGTCGGCGACACCGGCCGGGGTCGGCGACACCGGCCGGGCTCGGCGACACCGGCCGGGCTCGGCGACACCGGCCGGGCTCGGCGACACCGGCCGGGGTCGGCGACACCGGCCGGGGTCGGCGACACCGGCCGGGGTCGGCGAGACCGATCGTGGGGGCGACATTGATCGTGTTGAGCGACATTGGTCCCGGGAGGTTGACATTGGTCGTGGACGGCGACATTGGTCGTGGGCAACGACATTGGTATAAATTATAACTTAAAGTCAAGAAAATGAGTTCTTAGTGGTATTAATTATATTCAAATACAATTAAATGTGGTATAAAAGGATAAACACAATGTTTTCCTCATAAAAGGGCTTAAAGTAAAGTTTGCATGGGCATCATTACAATCAGAAATTTTATAGCCACACTAAAAAATGTGGTTCTTCTATAAGTCAAAAATATCCAGGACACTTACATCCAGTGACAGTTTAGAAGCAACAAAGAAACAATATTTGTTCATCCTTAAAACTCCAAACCAACAACAAAAAAGCGTTCAAAGTATATCCAGGACACTTACATCCAACACTTACATTCTTATTTAACTTTTGAGCATAATCACATAATTAATGTAGCACCAAAAGAAAATATTTCAACATAAATGATAAGTATGTGCAGGGAAAATCATTATATTACACTACGTCAATACTGGAGAGGTAGATGCTGGAGTATTTCACACAAAGCATATCCTCAAGGAGCTGGAGTATTTCACACAAAGCATATCCTCAAGGAGCTGGAGTATTTCACACAAAGCATATCCCAGGTAACATCCAACACTCACATTCCGTCCAGTGAAAGTACCTCAAGGAGCTGGAATATTTCACAGAAAGCATATCCTTAACTTTCTCAAACTGCTCACGTTAGTTGAGCTTAACCATAACAGTTTGAAATAGAGCAAATATTGAAATTTGGTTGAAAGAGAATCAAGGATGTTGCCTGGGACGAAGAGAAGGAAGCCGGATGACTTAAATGCAGTGGAGCAAATATTGAATTTTGGTTGAAAGAGGATCAAGGATGCTACCCGGGATGAAGAGAAGGAAGTCGGATGACTTCAATGCAGTGGAGGAAGGTCCGATCGGTTGAAGACCTTACAGTATTTCTAAGGGACATTGGCGAACACCTGGCGAGCACATGACGAATAGATCGCCAAAGTAGGAGGAGAAGACGCAACCTGATTGAACAAAGCCGTTGACAATGCCGACGATGAAACCCTATGGAATTGCAATCACGAGGATGAGCGTACCTGAGAGCATGACAGAAGAATAATAGAATGTGTTTTTTTTCTGATCTGAAATCTAAAAGGAGGAAGAAATAAAAAATGAAAACAAAAGCCCAAAACAAAAACTCACCACCGGTCGAGCGGCCTCCTATGAATTGTTGACCTCGGCGCCAAAAAGAAGGGTATTGCAGAGGGAAAGGACGGCCTGGGTCAGAGGAAGAAAGAGCATGGTAAGTGGAATGCGCAGTGAATCTTAAAAGAGGTAGAAATCAAAAATAGAAACAAAAACCGGGAAGGAAAACTGACTAACGATCGAGCGGCCTCCGTGAAATGTTGACTTCGAAGGTAAGAAGAAGCCAGTTGCAGAGGGGAAGGAGGGCGTAGGTGAGAGGAAGACCGGTGAAGATGAGTATGCGGGATACGAAGCGAGAGCAAAGTAGAGTTTGAATGAACGGTTGCTATTAATCACGCAGGCCTCCACCTCCTCGGCAGAGCATTGATCGCTAAAACTCTCCTCCGCAGCTCCTCTGCAGTTGCTCATCCTCCGCGGGCAGCAGTCGAGGCTGAAGTGGCGTGTGTGAGTGATTTTATGGGAGCAGCGGTAAAATCAAAGGAGCGGGAAACCTCAAAATCATGCTGGAAAAGCAAATGATGCTTTACCCTACAAATTTTGAAAATAAGAAGGCTTTCATGAGGGTGTTTTGGGTAGAGGAAAGTTACACCATGCATGCTTTGAAGTTTGCTTATATAATAAAGATATATATATATATATATATATATATATGTACAAATTAGTGTATTATGATTTGAATATGTGAGGAATAAAATTATTTTTCTCTTCCTTGGATTTAGATTTTTTGCATGGTATCAAAGAGACTCGACTCCTCACCTTGGGCTCTCGACGATTGAGTTCTCCCTTCACCAATTAAGCCCCTTTTTTTGTCTACATTTTATTTTTTGGTCCAGGGTACTTGACACCTCCATTTTATGGTACTTGCCTGAGCTCCGTTCCTTGCAGTCTATTCAACCGAGCTAGTCACTCTGCCCTTTTTTAGACTCGATGGGTGTTATCATATTCAATGCTTGAGCTTACCCTTCCTATTTACTCGCGGACCATCAACTTCACTGGACTTGCCGCCATTTCTGCATGCATAACTCAATATTTTCTAGTGTCGTTGGGCCCGCTGCTCCTCTCCCATGACCTGCCGATCTTGGATGGTGTAGGCCTGTCATAAGAGTTTGGTCCAGGGTACTTGAAACCTCCATTTTAGGGTACTTGCCCGAGCTCTGTTCCTTGCTGTCTATTCAATCGAGCTAGTCACTCTGCCTTTTTTAGACTCGATGGGTGCTATCGTATTCGATGCTTGAGCTTACCCTTCTTGTTTACTCGCGGACCATCAACTTCACTGCGCTTGTCGCCATTTCTGCACGCATAACTCAATATTTTCTAGTGTCGTTGGGCCCGCTGCTCCTCTCCCATGACCTGCCGATCTTGGATGGTGTAGGCTTGTCATAAGAGAGCTCACAACCTTCGAATCATAGCTCACATCCTTCCTGTACTCTCCGTCCCATCGACTTGAGTCTGTCGACGTTTGTTTGATCCAGTGATCACAACCGCTCGCCTCCCAGATGGTGTGAATTTCTTATACGGGAACTCGCGACATCCTCCTTGTTGATCCTGTTCTTCTACATCTCGCCGCCCTACTAGCTTGGCTCTGCCGATCATCTCGCGCCAGAACCTTGCTCCTGACGCCCCTTCCTTTCCTTTTATGTCCAAAATTCGCTGCACTTCCCGTCCAGAGCTCGGTGAAGTTCTTTGCTGCATTCGCCACATCTGCTGTTCAAATACTCGCCCCCTTCTGTCCAAAACTCGCCAAGTGCTTGTTGCAACCAATCGCCTACTACTTCCTCCAATGCTCGCAAACACCTGATGTCTCTTCTTGTGGGCGCAAATGTTGCGTCTGCTTCCTCCACTCTTCATGCGTTCACTTTGGCCTGTCTCCCTTATGTACGGAAGTAACTGTGAATTCCACTCTCTCACTGGAAAGTAGAATTTTGTAGAGTTGGTACACTCCGTGCGTCGGGTCCTCCAGGCCAAAGATCTTCTTCACTCCAGTTGAGCCTATTGAGCCACGACAATGACAGTACCCGTGCAATTCGCGACCCCCTATGTTGTATTCGATGAAATAAAATTTTCAACGGGGGATGGCGAGGGATGGCAAAAGCGGAGTTTCAAAAGAAATGTTTTCTCAACTCTTAGGCTTTGTTTGGCTCCACGTTGTAAGTGTTGCAGACTGAAGTTTTTCAAAAAGCCGCGCCAAACAATGATTTTAAATGGGTGACAACAAAATAGATTTTCATAAATAACCTATTTTCCGCTCTTCTCCTACTGTGGCTAACCCCTAAGATTGAAAATCGATTACCTGATTTTGGTTTTCGCGACATTCCATCCCCCCCCCCCACCCCCGCGCTTCTACTCACTTGCCGACTAAGCACTAGTAATTCTACTCCCTCTTTGATGAAGCACGCCACCGTCTCCTCTCTCTCCGACACAAGCACACAACCCTCTCGGGATCTTCGACACAACATGCTTCTTCACTTTTTTGGAAGATTCTCCCTGGTATAACATTCTCCTTCCCAGTTATTTGCTTTTTATTAGATCTTCCCTGGACATTTTTGTTGATTCCAAGCTGTGTTCATATTTTTGTAGATCCACTGTTTTAGGGCAATTTGTTCCACGTAGATCCCAAGGGGAATGGTCACTTCCATTGCTTTTGACAGATTTTTGTAGATCCATTTGACAGCTCAGTTCTGTCCATTGTAGATCCATTTTTGTAGATCTTTGGAGATGATTTTTTTACATGCATCATTGTTTAATGTTTGTATACAACTAATGTTTTTCATTTTTTTTATGTATGTGCATAGATTAATGAGTAAACCCAAGGAAGGAGGAATTTTTGCCAACTGGGAATTAACTCATGTCCTACTTTATTGTGACTTGTGTATTCCGGAAATTGAGTTAGGTGCCGACAACCCACTTCAGTTAAGATGGGTGGAAGAATTTGGTAATAAAATTCAAAGAGCATATTAGGCTATTATATTTTCGTGCTCAGCTGAAAAACAAATGGGACCAACTAAAACGAGAGTGGAAATTATGGAGGGAACTGAAAAACGGAGAGACCAGCTTAAGTTGGGACCCGATTAAAAGAACAATTGACGCTTCTGATGCGTGGTGGCAAGAGCGAATAAAGGTTTTATTTCAACTAACATATACTTAATTTTATTATTTTGGTTATAATAACAATTAATACTGTTGTTAATGTAGATAATTCTGATGGCCACAAAATTTTGATATGCTGGAATTGCACCTAAGTTAGAGGAGAAACTCGATAGGATGTTCAACCAGGTTATTGCTTTAGGGGATAATGTTTGGATTCCTGAAGATAATGGTGTTGATAATACTGACTCTTTTGTGCCTAATTGTGATGACATTGCCTCTGGTGGCACAAAGGATAGTGCACCTAAAAAATTAGGTAAACAAAAAAAGAAAGAAAAAGGCACAAAGCAGGAAATACTATCACGCATGGATGATCTAGTGAAATCCTCACGTTCAATTGGTGGTAGAATTTCGACACCAATCCTTCCTCCTAGTGTTTTCCTCCTGAATGAAGCAATTGAAGAACTTGAAAAACAAGTGGAGATTTGTGGTGATCCAAATTGAACGATTTTGCTACCGTGTTTCTTTTGACAACTGTGAATCGAGCAATGTTATTACTCTGGAAAATAAATTATTTAGATCTATTCCATCTCATATTTTGCATGATGAAAGATATGTCATTTTTGTGACTGTATTGGAGCGATCGACGGTACACATGTTGATGCATGAATTCATGTGCAAGAACAAGTGTCATATATTTGGCGTCATGGTATACTGACTCAGAATGTAATGACTATGTGATTTCAATATGTGTTTCACATATGTGGTGCCTGGATGGGAGGGCTCCGCTCATGATAGTCGCATATTTCATCTCTCATATAGGAATGCAAGGTGTAACTTTCCATATCCTCCTCAAGATATGACTTCATTATTTTTCTAATTTGCAAATTATCATGTAATACATATATACAAACTATAATTTATTTGTTTATTGTAGAAAAATATTACCTAGTGAATGTGGGCTATCCATTATAAAAAGGATTATTGAATCTGTTAGAGATATTGTATTTTAATGTTATTGAGTTTAGTCCCACACCGCCTATCGTTGTTGGGTGTCCTATTGTAATCCTACTTAAAGCCCCTATGTGGATGAATGAATTACACCTTCTATTCCTTTCTACATGGTATCAGAGCATCGATCTGGAACCTAAATAAAATTTTTCCCGATTTCTGCTTCGGCCATTGTTCCTTCCTCCCCCGACCCGTCCTTCCGCGACAACGAGCTGCTAGGGCTCACGGCTATTGCCTTAGCCCTCGCTCCCGTCCACGGAATCGTCGTCTGATTCCGGAGACGGGAGCGGGACATTCTCCCGTCGTCTGTACAGTGGCCCGCTTCTGCCTGTACAACTTCTCCCGTCGGTCGACTGCTCCATCGCCATCGGCTCCTTCTCCCGTCGTCTTCATCGACTGTTGCCGCCTGCGTCGTCGGCTTCATCGACTGCTCCATCGCTTGTTGCTGCTTCTCCCGACGACGTCGCAGCCCATCTATGCTTCTCCCGACGGCTTCGTCGTCTCTCCCGACGGTTTTGCTTCCGTCGTCGTCTTCTCCCGACGTCGCCGCCCATCGCTGCTTCTCCCGACGTCGTCGACGCCTGCTCCTCCGTGCTACTCCTCTGCTGCAGCCGTGCTACTCCTCCGCTGCTGCTCTGCCGCTGTTCTTCTTCTCCGGCTGCTCTGCGTGCGGCTGCTGCTCTGCCGCTGCTCTTCTTCTCTGGCTGCTCTGCGTGTCGCTGCTGCTCTCTTCTTCTCCGGCTGATCTCTATGTCGTGTTGCTGCATCTTCTTCCTCGACGTCGGCAGGCCTATGCCGCTGTTGCTCTGCGTGCGCTGCTTCCTCTCCGGCCCGGCTTAAGTTTTAATGTTTTTGTAAGTTGTTATTGTTGTAGTGTGTTTGTTTGCATCTTTACGATTTTAGCCTTCTTCCACGTGATCTGGATTCATGTACCCGACGAGGGTCCCACACGTGCACGTGGTCTACGTGAGGGGGAGTGTTTGTGATAACGGCGACTCAGATGCGTCTTTCCCGACTCCTGCCTTAGTCACACATGGCCTCCAGGTTGATTTCGTATGTTGTTTGTGTCTCCTCGTCGTTTTCTCTGGATTTGGTAGGGTTGGTTTGGTTTTTCGTGGTTGGCCTAGTTTCCGCTCCGAGTGTATCCAGCGTGGTCATGGTCGGTTTGCGGACCAACGTCGTGTGGCCTTTTCCCGGTTGAAGTATCCCCGGTGACACGCGGTTGGGCCTCAGTGGCTGCTGGTCTGTCTCACGTTGTCAACCTTCTTTTACCTTCCGTTTTATGTTGTGTTCAAGTTGTAGGTTTCCTCTCCAGCTTGAGGGGGAGTGTTAGAGATATTGTATTTTAATGTTATTGAGTTTAGTCTCACACCGCCTATCGGTGTTGGGTGTCCTGTTGTAATCCTACTTAAAGCCCCTATGTGGATGAATGAATTACACCTTCTATTCCTTTCTACATAATCCATATCCCGAAATGAGATATCATTTGCCAGAATTTGCAATGGGTGAAAGGCCGGTTGAAGGACGACGTGAAATGTTCAATAAAACTCACTCTTCACTTCAAAGCGTTATTAAAAGAACATTTGAGGTGTGGAAAAAAGATAGAGTATCTTTCGAGGGATGCCACAATACAAATTCTCCAAACAATGTGTAATTGTGGTTGCAACAATGGCTCTACACAACTACATTCGACGATATCCTACACGCGTTGATCTAGAGTTCGGTCCATGTGATGAAGATGCAACTTTGGTTTACCCAGAGGCTTACGAGCACAGAACAAGGGAAAACCTAACTAATGCAGATCCTAACATTGATCCTGTTAACCCTGGAGGGTCTGAGTCAATTGGTATGGTAGCTTATGAAATTTCATAGCCGATCGAATCCAAAACCCATAGAAGGTTGTGATGTACGTCGATGTTGGAGGAAAAATGTATTCGATTATGCTATTTGGTTTTAATTTTGTATGCCAAATACTATAATTTTGTCATTTTTTAATATGGTTTTTATCTGCTTTATGGAAAAAAAGTTTAATCAAAGATTTTCCCACCACTATTTCTTCCATACCGTTGAAACAATTTTCAATTTCTGAACGACACTGAGAAATCTGCACTTCCAAACAGTTTCACTAATTTTCTCACCATTCTACAAAAAAACAGATTTTCTCACCGCTGCTTCCCACCATTGATTCTCCCATCGAAGCAGCCGAGCCAAACAGAGCCTTAATAGCTTTAGCACAATAAAAGCCATGTGCTAATCCTGAGTACATTTGCAATACCTGAATTCTTATGTCGAATGCCTATGTAGGTGGAGTTGCCTAATGTTGTAATTTCAAACTCCATTAAAACGGAAGGGTTAGTGCATGAGTCCTTCTCGTTAACCACTGACTCATGTTCTTAAAAATCCTGAATATAATTCCTTGAAGTCAATTTTACTCCTTGTCCTTTCATAACAGAATCATTAGATTTTTTTTTGATACTGAAAATCCCCTTAACTTGTACTCAATGTTGTCAAGATCGAGATCTTACCTAAGATCGGTCGACAGTGGTAAGATCGTAAAATGTGGGATCGACACGAAACGATAAGATCTTACTTATTATACAAAATAAAAAAAATCTAATTTATATATAAAAATATATAGTAGATCAATAATCATAAAGCAATATATATATAAAAAAAGTTCAACTGCATAGTAAATAATAATAGTACATTTAACTCATTCAAAATAAGTCATCTAAGCTAAAGTCCAAATTGCCTAATTGTTGCTGTATAGACCTGGGCGGACAGGCGGCTAGGACCGGCGGTCTGGTAGCCGGGCGGTCAGCCCGGCTAATCTGGCGGTTTGGTTGTCGGGTAGTCTGGCGGTCTGGCGGTTTGATAGCCAGGCGGTCTGCCGGCTAGTCTCTGGGATCTTGATGGTCGGCTGAGTGTTCTCTGGTGGTGACCGGGCGGTTAGTTCCTACTAACCGCACGGTTAGGCGGTCTGTTTGGCGGTTTGGCGGTTAACTTTGTAGATGTTGTCTTTTGTAATTTTAGTCCCACATTGGGTATTTGTATTCTCTCCCATCTCCTCCATTCTATATAAGGGAGGCCATACCTTTGTAATAGATATCTTTTTCTGATAATAAAATTTCAGTTATACCCGTTCCGGCTTGTTTCTAGTTCGTTTCTTACATGGTATCAGAGCACTCGATCCAGTCCTCCTGATTGTGTTTTCTTCTGTCCGTGCGACCTCTGCCTTCTATCCGCGGCTTGTCTTTTAGCTCGCGCGAGTTCTCTTCTCCGTGGATTCTTCTATCCTCCTCTTCTGTTCGCGCGGTCTGTCTGCTAGCCGCCCGACTTCTCTCCCTCTGTTTGGTTCTGCGGCTTGGTCGTGGCTTCTCTGGCCGCTGGTGTCTGACATCGTGACCGCTGCAGATCTGTTTCTTCCTATCCGCGCGATTTCTCGCTGTTCGCGCGAGTTCTGCCTTGTTTAGGCGGCCTCTCTGCCCGCCGCGGTTTGTTTTTTGTTCGCGCGGTCTTCTCGCTCTCTCTATCCGTGCGGCTTCTTTTTCTTCCCGCCCGGTTTACCCTTCTTAACCGCGCGACCTCTCTTCAGGATGACCAATTCTGATGGCTCCACCTCGTCTACTGTCGTTGCCCCACCGCCGCCTCCTCCTCCTCCTCCTGCTTCAGGGAATCTTGGCACCGTCTCTAAGCTTTTGGGGCCCAATTATCCCGACTGGAGTGTCTCATTCACTTTTCTTCTCCGCTCTCAACGCAAGCGTCATCATCTTACCGATGACCCTCCGCCTGCGGACTCTGCCCAGTTTTCTGACTGGGATGCGAATGATGCGCTGGTTCGTACTTGGCTGGCGAATAGCCTGTCTGATGAATGTCTTCCTGTCATCCGTCACGATGAGACAGTAAAACAAGCTTGGAATCACTTGGCCGCTCTCTACTCCAAGGGGGGACAAACGTCTCGCATCTATACTCTCTATGCGGATCTCTTTGCTCGCCAGTCCATGTCCTCTCCTGCCGCTTACCAACAGGTCCAAGCCCTTGGAGCTGAGATTCTCCAAAATCGTCCTCTCTCGGCAGATGTGGCCACTCAGCTGAAGCACTTCCAGGAACTCCTAGTGGTCTGTTACCTTCTGCGGCTTCCGGACTCATATGATATGATCCGGCAGCAAATTCTTGGAGAGGCTGAGTCTCCTACCCTCGATGCTACTGCTGCCCGTATTGCTGCTGTTACCTCTCTCCTTCAACGCCCCTTGCTTGCCGCTCCTCCGGCTCCGGATTCCTATGCCCACCAGGCTCATCGTGGTGGATTTAGTGGTCGTGGTAACCACTCTGGCGGGCGTGGCCCCTCTCGCTACCTCTGTACTCATTGTGGCCGCCCAGGACACTTGGTTGACCGCTGCTGGACAAAGCATCCGCATCTTCGTCCCGCTGGTGATACTCCTCCTTCTTCCAAGCCATCTGCCTCCGTGGCCACGACTTCAGGTAGTGCCCACGTAGTTACCCAAGGTAAATGGCTAATCGACTCTGGCGCCACTAATCATATGACGGGCAATCCTCAGTGCTTTTCTCTCCTAGAAACACATGATCGGTTGCCCCCTGTTCTCGTTGCGGATGGTTCTCCCTCTCCGGTGCATGGAACAGGCATGGTTCAAGTTACTCCGTCCCTTCGCCTGGAGGATACTCTTTATGTGCCCAAGTTTCCGTGCAATTTATTGTCGGTTCCTTCTCTTTGCAAGCAGCTTCAGTGTTCGGTAACATTTACTCCTTCTTCTTGTTCATTTCAGGACCCGGACTCCAAGCGGACGTTTGCTACTGGGACTGAGAGGGGTGGTCTCTACTTCCTTGATGATGTATCTGCTCTTACCGTCTTCTCTCCCGCTTCTACAGATCTTCTTCAGTGGCACCTTCGCCTGGGGCATCCTCCCTCGCGTCTCATCCACCAGCTGTTTCCTCACCTCCCTCAGCAGGACTCTCCTCTCAACTGTGATGCTTGTCAACTGGGCAAGCATCACCGTTCCCCCTTTCCTCCTAAGCAAGGTCGTGGCTCTTCCAAGCCCTTCGACCTTATTCACTCGGATGTTTGGGGACCTTCCCCTACCCTCACCATCGGGCGTGGAAGTTCCTATTTTGTAACCTTTATTGATGATTATTCTCGCTGTACGTGGGTGTATCTATTAAAGGATCGCTCCGAACTTTTTTCTGTATGGACTTCATTTTATTATATGATTAAAAATCAATTTGATGCCTCTGTCAAACTTTTTCGCTCTGATAATGCAAAAGAATATCTGAGTAGTGATTTTGCTTCTTTCTGTACGCAACATGGCATCATTCATCAGACTAGCTGCGTCTATACCTCCCAGCAAAATGGGGTGGCGGAACGTAAAAACCGTCACCTCCTCGATGTAGCTCGCACTCTCATGACGCAGATGCAGGTTCCTCGTAGCTATTGGGGCTACGCGGTCCTCATCTCCTGCTACCTCATCAATCGCATCCCCTCTACCGTCCTCAAAGGCAAAACCCCTTTTTCCATCCTCTATCCCTCCAAGGACCCCTTTCCCTTACCTCTTCGCATTTTTGGGTGCACTGCCTTCGTTCATAGCCCTGCCGCAACTCGCGACAAATTGTCCCCTCGTGCTACGAAGTGTATCTTTTTGGGTTACTCCACAACTCAAAAAGGTTACTGCTGTTTTGATCCTGTTCATCGCAAGCAGTTCGTCTCGGCGGATGTGACATTCTTTGAGAATGCCGCCTACTTCTCTTCTGATCTCCCACAGGTCGATGGATCGAACCTCCCTCTTCTTCCTACCGACTCGACCTCTCCTCCCATTCTATCCACCACATCCACTCCTCTTGAGCTTCCTCCATCCCCACCTCCACCAGCCGCTCCTTCTCTTGATCATGATCCTTCTCCCTCGTCCTCTCGGCCGTCTCTCTCTCCTCCCGGGCCAGCGATCTCCGCTACGGATGCACCGGCGACTGAGGAACTCGAGGACCTGGAGCTGCCCATTGCCCTTCGCAAAGGGGTTCGGACGTGCACCCAGCACTCGCTGGCAGCTGTTATTTCTTATGATCGGCTAACACCTTCTCGCAGGGACTTCGCCCTAGCCATCTCCGCGACTACCACCCCCCGCACCTACCAGGAAGCCCTTGATATTCCTCACTGGAAGGCTGCCATGGATGAGGAGATTGCTACTCTCTCTGACCGGGGCACTTGGACCCTTGTGCCTCCTCCTTTTGGCACGGATGTGGTTGGTTGTCGCTGGGTGTTTGTCGTCAAGTTCCGTCCTGATGGCAGTGTGGACCGGTACAAAGCCCGTCTTGTTGCAAAAGGGTTTACTCAGACCTATGGTGTTGATTACTTTGACACGTTCTCGCCAGTTGCTCGCCTCAGCACCATTCGGGTCCTTTTATCAGTGGCGGTTAACAAGGATTGGCCTATTTCGCAGTTGGACGTCAAGAATGCCTTCCTCTATGGTGACCTTCACGAGGACGTCTACATGGAGCAACCTCCTGGGTATGTTGCTCAGGGGGAGACTCAAGTATGCCGGTTGAAGAAGGCCATCTATGGCCTAAAGCAAAGTCCCAGGGCGTGGTTCGATAAGTTCAGTAGCATAGTTGGGGCTATTGGTTTCACCAGGAGTTCGGCTGATCACTCCTTGTTCATTCGCAAGACAATTTCGGGCCTGGTTGTGCTAGCTGTTTATGTGGACGATATTCTTCTTACTGGCAACGATCAAGCTGGTGTAGCCTTGACGAAGGTCCATCTCCGCCAACACCTAGTCACGAAGGATATGGGTTCTCCAAAATACTTCTTGGGAATTGAAATCTCTCGGAAACCGTGTTCCTTGGTTCTCTCCCAACGGAAGTATGCTCTTGATTTGTTGAAAGAGGCAGGATTGACGGGTGCTAAACCTGCCCGGTGTCCCATGGCTCCTGGAGAAGACAAGACATGGACAGACGAATCACCTCCTCTATTGGATACTACGAGGTATCGGCGTCTGGTTGGCAAACTCATCTACCTTACGGTGACCAGACCAGACATCTCCTATGCAGTGGGAAAGGTCAGCCAGTTTATGCAGTCGCCTAGGGAATGTCACCTTCAATCTGCTCTAAGGATATTGGAGTATGTGAAGTCCGCACCTGGGAAAGGTCTTCTCTTTCAGAAAAACGGTCACCTAAGAGTCGAAGCGTACTCCGACGCTAGCTATGCGGACGACAAAGGGGATCGCAAGTCGACTTCCGGATTTTGCACGTTTGTTGGAGGAAACTTGGTTAGCTGGAAGAGCAAGAAGCAGTCAGTCGTCTCCAGGTCTAGTGCGGAAGCAGAATATCGTAGCATGGCATCAACCACGTGTGAGTTAAAATGGTTGCGGGCTCTCATGCTGGATCTAGGAGAGGTCTATAACTATCCTCTTCCCATGTTCTGTGACAACAAGGCTGCGATCTACATTTCCAAAAATCCGGTATTCCATGAGCGAACAAAGCACATAGAGGTTGATTGTCACTTCATTCGGGAAGAAGTGTTGAAGAACCAGATTTGCACTCCGTTTGTTACCTCGGAGAAAGAGCTGGCAGATATATTCACAAAACCTGTGTCCGCCTCCTTCTTCCACATTTGCAGCAAGCTAGGCATGATTGACATCTATGCTCCAGCTTGAGGGGGAGTGTTGCTGTATAGACCTGGGCGGACAGGCGGCTAGGACCGGCGGTCTGGTAGCCGGGCGGTCAGCCCGGCTAATCTGGCGGTTTGGTTGTCGGGTAGTCTGGCGGTCTGGCGGTTTGATAGCCAGGCGGTCTGCCGGCTAGTCTCTGGGATCTTGATGGTCGGCTGAGTGTTCTCTGGTGGTGACCGGGCGGTTAGTTCCTACTAACCGCACGGTTAGGCGGTCTGTTTGGCGGTTAACTTTGTAGATGTTGTCTTTTGTAATTTTAGTCCCACATTGGGTATTTGTATTCTCTCCCATCTCCTCCATTCTATATAAGGGAGGCCATACCTTTGTAATAGATATCTTTTTCTGATAATAAAATTTCAGTTATACCCGTTCCGGCTTGTTTCTAGTTCGTTTCTTACACTAATGAAGCATCTTCGTCGCCTTCATCTATCCCAAAATCTTGTTCTCCTCCTATGTGAGCAGCTACAAACGATTTCTTCTTTTTGTGTGTACCTAGAAAAAAAATTAATTAGTATACAATAATTTTGGTGATTAAAAATATTTAATAAATTGTAATTATACCCTTTCAAATGCACTCCAGTTTCGCTCACATTTAGAAGAACTACATGTCAAGCTCAATACACGTTTTGCAAAATTTTGTAGTTCCGGATGTTCTTCTCCATAAGAATCCCACCATGCAGTCGAAGTTTTGATATTAATACCAGTTTTGGGTACCATAGAGCCAAAATTTTTTTTTCGATTCTTAAAATTGTAGGATCGTGGAAACGGTAGGATCGGTTTTGATCGTAGGATTGTACGATCCTACGATCATAAACGGCGATCCTACTGTTTCTACGGAACGTGCGATCCAAGTTCGTCCGTGGATCGTTTCCCCCGTAAAAAACGTAAGATCGTACGATCTTACGTGCAAAATTGCGATCTTGACAACATTGCTTGTACTTGAATCTAAAAGAATTTTCTTTGCATTCGACAACATTGCAATTTGTGAATTCAACGACCTTAACTGCACATTTTAAATAGGGCAAAAATGGGATATCAGTCCTTAAACTTTCATGGTGATTTGATATTGGTCCCTGAATTTTTTTTGTTTTATTTCAGTCCCTGAACTTTTCATTTTGTTTTAAATTGGTCCCTATTAACTTGTCCATTAATTTTTTGATGGAAAAGTTGATGTGCCATTTATTAATACTTTGTCATTATTAATCCACTTTTTGCTTTGGAATAACTCCAGCTCCCCCCTTCCTGTTCCCAAATAAACCCTACGCCACCTCCCCCCTTCCTGTTCCCAAATAAACCCTACGCCAGCTCCCCGCTTCCCGATCGCCGCCTGCTTCGTGCTTCCCATCGACATCCAACACCGGCGATGCTATTATTTCCCATGTGCTAGGTTTTATTATGGAAAGCCTCAAATGCAACATACGAAGCTGAGTGGATTAGAACTATGCATGAAGTTAAGGGGATTTCAGACAAGGCATATGATCATCTTATAAGCATAGATAGATCACTATGGTGTAAGTATGCATTTACTAGTCATGTTTATAGTGATGTAGTCGTGAATAATATGTCTGAGGTTTTTAACCACGTGATTCTAGATATGCGAGATAAACCCATAATTACTATGCTTGAAGATATTCAGTGTTATTTGATGTGCAAATGGACAACTATTAGAGAAAGGATTGAAAAACAACAAGCTAAAATCAACCCTAAAAATGTCAAAAAAATAGATGAGGAGGCTAAACATAGTGGAGTCTGGATTCCCGTATGGTCATGTGACAAGATGTTTGAAGTAATGAATGTTCATGATAAATTTGTTATTGACTTTGATAGGAGAATTTGCTCTTGTGGTAAATGGAGAATAAGCGGACTTCTGTGCCGACACTCCATAAGTTGCATGCATTATTTAAATATAGATAAGCACTTTTATGTTTCAGACTACTTCAAGAAATCGGCTTATATGGAGTGTTATAAGCATAGTATCTTGCTGATTAACGGTCCTAATTTTTGGCCATCAATACAATCTACTCAAATTCTTCCCCCGATCCGTAGGAAAGCTCTTGGTAGACCGAAAAAGAGACGTAACAAGGATTACAATGAAGAAAAAAGTCAAACAAAAATGAGCCGACAATATGGGACAGTTACATGCTCTTAGTGTTATCGTTGGGCATAATAAAAAAAAGTTACATGTAAGTATTGTATATTTTTATACTTTTTTTCATTCACTATGCAACTTTAGTTTTAATTGTATACTATTTTTTCATTATGACAGGTTTGCTGGAACGCATTGATAAATCAGGGGCTCTTTGAGAATTTTGAAACTTATTTTGAAAAGAACCGTTCTAAATATTTTGGAGCTCTTTGAGCATATGCTAAGTTTTGCATTTTACATATTTTTTCTAAATATTTTGTATTAAGCATGCCGCCAACGGTAATTGCTAATGATAAAATTGGGATTTTAATTCATTAACTGCACTGCCATGTCACTTTTCCATGCAAAATCTTAACGGATTGATAAATTAGGATCTATTTCAAAATGGCAGGATAGTTTAGGGATCAAAATAAAACCAAAAAAAACTTCAGGGACCAATTTCAAACCAACATCAAAGATTAGGGACTGATATCCCATTTTTGCCTTTTAAATAGCTATCCGTTGTTGTCCTATTTACTTCTTAGTAGCCGATAATTTTAGTATATTCCAAAAGAAAACAAATTAACATCTTCTGTTTTCATTTAAATTTGATTTTAAAGGTAATTTAACTCTTCTTTTATTTGTAGCGAGAAAGGTGCTTTTAGAGCTTAAGCCATTCTTTACGGATGATAAACTTCTAGTATCAATAGCTGCTGGAATTAAAATGAGGGATTTGCAGGTATTGGCTCACCTTTTTTTGATTTGAACAATAATCTTACATCTTGATGAATTTGGCTACGACTTTTACTAGTTACAATCTATGCATGGTTCCTGAAATTTACACTTCAGAAATCCCAGTGTTTATTATTTATGATTTCTTTTGGCTCTGTTTGGGTTGAAGGAATTCATGGATAGGAAGTGGAAATGAAGTACTAAAGGTACTGAAATAAAATTAATGTTCATCTACTTGTTTGATTGAGGAGAAATTGGGCGAGAAAAATATTTATCTTGGTTGAAGAAAAATGATTTTTCTTACAAACAAAGAGGACATGAATGATACGTATTGATACGTATCTTGATTTGCAGTGTCTTCGTTCTATAGTGGGTCCTCCATCTATATAAAGAGCCTCTTAGGTTGTGAGAGTTATCTTTGAGTGTTAATCTTTTGATCTCTCGTTGGAGGGGGGAGTACTTTGGAGGACCCAACCTGTGAGTGCTTGGCGAGAGTTTGTATCTCAATTCATTTATTTCATGCAAAGCAAGCTCGTGTTCTTAATTTTAGATCTTGATACGGCTAGCCCGTATGAATTGGGTCCGATCTGCCCCTAATTTAGGGTTTTGGTTGAAACCCTAATTGAATTCTTACGTTCCCGCCTGCAACTCTCGCTCGGTCCGCCGACTCCCGCTCATTCCATTCCCGAGCCGCCTCCGCTGTCGCGCGACATACCTAGCCGCCAACCAACGTAAGACAAAGCCCGACGCTCAACACGCACTCGACGCTAACGCCCTCACCGTCGACTACATTGTCCGAGCCTTCCGCCTTCCCCGACAGGTCTCCGTCTTCCGACACCCGACATTTAAAATCTCAATCTGATATGTTGCCGACATCCGATATTTACAACCTTGACCGTCTCTTCTCGTCACTATACCCGACAGTTGTTCCATGCCCGTGACTCGTTCAATGGCCCTTCATACCGAGGAGAACGCCTCCGCCACGGCCTCCGCTGACTCCCATTGCTTGGATCAACTAGAAGTCGAGCTTGAGGATGTCACTCTCCTGCTTAAAGAGCTCGCGGCCTCCATCACTGCAAACTCTTTGGTCCGTCTCGGACTACATGGGGTTTCTCCACCCCACTACAGACATCACCCGACCCATATCCATCAGATCGAGATCCATGTGTTTGACGACACCGACCCTCTTGGTTGGATCGCCCGCGCCGAACAGTTCTTTGACCTTCAGTCCACCCTCGCTAACCAGAAGGTTTCCCTGGTGATGCGTCGGCAAGTGCACCGGTCGCTGTCAAGTAAAATTTTTGGGAATAGCTTCCCCGAATGTCGATCTTGAGGGAATGCAGGATGGGTATCGTGATAGCGTCGTAGAAAGATCGTTACTAAGAGTTAAACGAAACAACAAAAGTTGGATTTTGATTTCTAATGCTACAAAAGACAAAAAGAAAACTAATGTGGGTCGTAAGCACCGCTTCGCTTGGTGGATGAAACTAGTGCAGGCCGCTATGCCGTGTTTCGTTAGGCAAATGGACGGAGAGCAAGCGGATGGAGTGAACACACGTGCGGAGAGTGAGGGTCGTAATCACCTCATCAACTACCAACACTAGCCTTTGCTAGAGTGGTTCTAGTGCGCGAGTGGAGTAGATGTGAATGGAGGCGAGTGCATCACAGCTAACAACAAAGGATGTAACTAACCAAAACAAACTTCATTCATAGACAAATAAAAGCAAGTTTAGGTTCATTACAAGCTTTAAAATACACTTCACTATGGAGGAGAGTTAGAGTAAACCAAAAGGGTGAAAGCCTAGCCGTGGTTCTTGGCCGGAGCGGTGGGTTGTCAGTCCACTTCTCGACTCGGACCGTGGTTGCGTCCGAGGTAAATGGGTTATCAATCCACTTGTCTTCCTCCGTCTTCTTCCCTTTCCTTCAGTCTTTTATCCATTTTGCCCAAATGAGTAGTACCGAAAGATCTCTGTTGCACACTGCTGGTGGCCGGGAACTCTCCGAAGGGTTGAAGATGACTTCGGATCGCCGAAGAAAGCTTCCCGAAGGGTGGAGATGAGGGGAGGACCTGTGGGGGAGAGAAACGGCGCTTCGCGCGCAGCAGCTGGGCGGAAAAATGAAAAGCGTTGACCTAATTTGCGGAGCACGGGCTTAAATACGGGCAGCAGAAAATCAGAGCGCACGATCAGTGGCGCATGACTGGTGGTCGTGCGCACTGACGGTTGATGATCGTGTGCACTGCTCCAGAGAAACCTGTAGCTGGACAGAAAAAATTAGGCAAAACTCATAAATCAGTCCCTTAACTTTGATTGCTTTATGAAAAAGGTCCCTAAACTTTATTTCACATGAAAAAGATCCCTAAACTTTACTTGCTTTTTGAAATAGGTCCCTTTAATCATTTTCATCCATTCTTAACGGTGCTTCTACAAAATTAACGGAACCACCCAGTTCTTCTTCTTCGTCTTCTTCTCTGGGCGACTATCTTTTTCTTGTATCTGTTCTGTATAAGATTGCAGACGGCAATTGTCAGATAATATGAGAGTTTCTGGCACACTTGCAGTGTTTTAAGATGAAATGGAAGAGGAATAAGAAGAACAAAGCACTTGCGGTGATATTTCTGCTGTACTTGTTCCTTCCTCCGTTAGTTTTCTTCGAAAAACCGTTAAAAATGGATGAAAATGGTTAAAGGGACCTATTTCAAAAAGCAAGTAAAGTTTAGGGATCTTTTTCATGTGAAATAAAGTTTAGGGACCTTTTTCATAAAACAATCAAAGTTAAGGGACTGATTTATGAGTTTTGCCAAATAATTAATATATATACGCACGATCAATGACGCACGACCAGAGGTCGTGCGCACTGGATTCCATGATCGTGCGATTAGCAATGACAGAACTCCAGAAAAATGAAATAAACGCGCACGAGCAGTGGCGCACGACCTCTGGTCGTGCGCACTATGTCCAATGGTCGTGCGATTGCCCCAGACAGAACTTAAAAAAACGGAGAATAGTGCGCACGATCAATGGCTCACGACCAGTGGTCGTGCGCTATAGATCCAATGATCGTGCGCAGTGTTCCTGTACCGTTTGGGGTTCGATGAACTGACCGCGCACGACCAGCGGTCGTGCGCTAAGGAGTCCACTGACCGTGCGCGTGTAAAAACACACGATCAGTGGCCCTTAGGCGGAAAACATTCTCAAACAATCTTGGAACACTCACACGACCTTTGTACCTGCAGAAAAAATAGAAGAGCCACCGAAATGGGCATTCCACATTCTCCAAACACAGAAAAACACCAAGTATAGGGCAAAAATACAATAACTACGAAATCACACTGAAAACAGGCCAAAAGTGCACTTAACATGGAATGGACATAATAACAAATATGAACAATTATGGCTCTAAAGTGTAGTGCATCAACGAGAAAACTAGCCCAGATGAGTCCAAAAATATGTATATAACTTGGACTCATCACACCCCCAGACTTAAACATTTGCTCGTCCCGAGCAAATCATCACTCCGTGGACTAGAAAATAGTTAGCTGGCTTAGTAATTTCCAAATACAATATTGAGAGAAATCAAATATATTATGGGCATAGAAAATAGAATAGACAAACTTTTTAATTATACTACAGAATGTATACTTTTCGACAGGCATAAATAAATATTGTATGTACTCAAAATTGGAATTCTTGAGAATCGTTCGGTAATACGTAGGAAGAAAGTAGGCAGGCCACTCAGGTGAGCATTGCCAAAGACCGGGGCTCAGGATCACCTCCAAAGAAATCCATCAATGTCGGGGACCATGCGCTTGCCCGTTCACACTCTCTCCACTGTACTAGTTCATCTCAAGCGTGAATCCATAGGATTTTAGGATAATCATGGGGCTTAGACTAAGGTTTGGTAGTCAAAGATAAACATGGAGGCTACACGCAACCCAAGCGAGCAAACAACAAGCTAAACCAATACAGCCCCTCAGAATTGCACGTGTGACACACCCCCAGACTTAGCTTGAAAACCCGACCAATATTAAGATAAACATGATGGGGATTCAATTTCTCATTGTAATTCTTTTTAGATTTCCTTTTTCAATTCTCTCCTTTTTCTTTTTTCTTTTCTTTTGCAATCCCCAACTTTAGCAAGTAGAATTTCTTGTATTCATCCACCACATCACTTGAATTCCACTCATCACACCTCGTCAAAATATTAAATTCACAGGAGCTTATGGATTTGGTTGCGATATGAGGATTAGCTTTAGGCTTTGGTGAATGAAGGTGGAGCTGAATCAAAGGAGGGGTAGGCACAAACTTGGCTTGTAACGGTTAGCAGCTAGGACAAGGTAAACAAGGCTCAAACTAGCCAAAAGGATGGCCTACGTCACGCTCACGCTTGACTAACCATGCACCAATGCTTCGAGAGTAGCTTGGGAAAAGTTCTTAGCCACCGAGAAAGATGATCCTTCCTCCCGACTCGAGCAAAACGAGTCTAGTGACGGCTACACACATCTCTACGCTACCGTTCGATTTTACCAGATTCAATATTTTTGAGTAGTACAAACAATATTTACATCTGCAGAAAAAAAGTATAAATCTACGAGTATAAAAAAAAATTAAATCTATACTATTTCTACACAGACCATGAGTGCTTGATTAGGAGCACTGCACGAGTTTCGCACTACTCTATCCTAAAATCCTAAATCAGCACCACTATTTTAAAGTTTACACACAAACAATGCATTTGATTCGAGCCGCGCACGTAGATAAGATCGCGCTCAAGTGGGTGATTCAGTGTGTGCTACAGTGATTTTGAATTAAATAAATAATAAACTGGTATGCTATAAAATGTATGCTCGTGTAGTGACCACAGACATGCTCTCCCCCCAGACTTGAATGCGATAACTCATAAAATTAAACATTCAAAAAAATATAAAGAGTTAGGGGTAAGAAGTACCTATGCTCAAAACCGAGCATACCAGTCGTGTTGCGAGGTTGTCCGTTAGCGGCAGGTTTGTCGCGCTTAAAAAATTTCCAGCACCTGCGAATTAGAGATCCCACGCAAAACAAGAAAATAGAAATATACATATATAAAAACACAACACGCAAAACAGGACCAAGTGGTCCTACTTGGGTTGTCTCCCATAAACCCCTTTTCTTTACCGTCCTTAAGATGTACTGAATACCTGTATTAAGCATGATATATAAAAATAATATTCGGCACCCAGATGGGCGCCCACAGAAATGTAATTGTTCCAGGACTGAACCTACTAAATAAAGTACAATACATTTTAAAAAAAGAAATGCTAATCTAGATAACTGATGGGTTTATTGTCTCCCAACAGGACTTATTCAAGGACCATGCACTCTCTTAACTGATGGGCGTATGAATTTTGAAGTGCTCGGGTAGTTGTTCAAGTTCACGTTTCGGTAGCGGGTACCGAAATGACGACCGAACAAATACCCACGTTCCTGTGTAGTTATACCTGTCTTGAACATCAGTCATGGGTAGAATAAATGTTGTGAAGCTCGACAAATCTGACTCCACCTGCACCCGATCTCCATCAATGCTAGGCTGCATTACAGGCCTTGCACTAAGTGGACCGGTTCCATGATGTGGTCCTGTAGAGAAGTAGGCACGAGAGGGGGTTAGGAAATAAATTAGAAGAATGACAAAAAGAAACCTCAATCTTGGGGATGATTCTGGTGTCATCTCCCATCGACGGAATTGTGGGTGGATCTACACAGCTGTCTAGGCTGGTGCAAGTATGTGTTGGAGCTGCATCCGCCTCGTCCGCGCATTGGACTTCCTTACATGGGACTGCGGCAGCAACCTCGGCCATGCAAATGTCCTCCTCGACTGGATCTAGCATAATGCTACAAACACCAGCTTCTCCCTGCGAATCAACCTCCACAACAGTGTCAGAAACAGAAAGAATGCTTTGCAAAGTAGAGGATAAAGGGGCAGTACTCGCTAAAAAGTCAAGCACGAGCTCCTCGCAACTAACAGACTCTATACAAGATGATATATGTACTTTAGGAGTAAAAACATCCATGTCAGGGTTTAGATCGACACATGTATCTGTGCAAATACTAGTATTTCTCCCTTCAAAATCTGAAGGTGGCACTAGTACGTACCCAGATACAGAAGGGGTGCTGCAAGTTGTCGGAATGGAGACAATCCGAACATCCGGCTCATCATCCTCCTCCAACTGCGTCAAGTAAGCAGCACACTCCTTCAAAGAGTGATCCCAACTCCGACAAAATAAACACTGCTTAGCCGGCTTTGTCGGTACAACAGGTACTGACGCCGAATGAAAGTAGTGTGGCAATGGAAGCGCGGATGAGTAACTAATTGGCTTATGTCTACCATATTGAGTACCAGATGAGGTTGGTGCTCCATATGTAGATCCTTGAGTGTCTTGGCTACCATACTCCTTAGGGCATCTATCACTTGCATGAGAGATATCTCCACACCAGCGGCAACGGATATTAAAACTGGCGCACATTGCAGAGATCACTAATTTCCAGGATTAAACTACCTTGCATAGATTCTCAATAAAAATCTAACAATTCCAACCGACAAAAAGCAAAAATAGACTGGGATAAAACAAATTCAAAACAAGCAACTCTGTCGTAACTCTCATAACACAACACAAATCAACAATACGTCTGCATTCCCTGGCAACGACGTCAAAAAATTGATGCGTTGGCAAGTGCATCGGTCGCTGTCAAGTAAAATTTTTGGAAATAGCTTCCCCGAATGTCGATCTCGAGGGAATGCAGGATGAGTATCGTGATAGCGTCGTAGAAAGATCGTTACTAAGAGTTAAACGAAACAACAAAAGTTGGCTTTTGATTTCTAATGCTACAAAAGACAAAAAGAAAACTAATGTGGGTCGTAAGCACTGCTTCGCTTGGTGGATGGAACTAGTGCAGACCGCTATGCCGTGCTTCGTTAGGCGAATGGACGGAGAGCAAGCGGATTGAGTGAACACACGTGCGGAGAGTGAGGGTCGTAATCACCTCATCAACTACCAACACTAGCCTTTGCTAGAGTGGTTCTAGTGCGCGAGTGGAGTGGATGTGAATGGAGGCGAGTGCATCACAACTAACAACAAAGGATGTAACTAACCAAAGCAAACTTCATTCATAGACAAATAAAAGCAAGTTTAGGTTCATTACAAGCTTTAGAATACACTTCACTATGGAGGAGAGGTAGAGTAAACCGAAAGGGGGAAAGACTAGCCGTGGTTCTTGGCCGGAGCGGTGGGTTGTCAATCCACTTCTCGACTCGGACCGTGGTTGCGTTCGAAGGTAAATAGGTTGCCAATCCACTTGTCTTCCTCCGTCTTCTTCCCTTTCCTTCAGCCTTTTATCCATTTTTCCCAAATGAGTAGTACCGAAAGATCTCTGTTGCACACTGCTGGTGGCCGGGAACTCTCCAAAGGGTTGAAGATGACTTCAGATCGCCAGAGAAAGCTTCCCGGAGGGTGGAGATGAGTGGAGGACCTGTGGGGGAGAGAAACGGCGCTTCGTGCGCAGCAGCTGGGCGGAAAAATGAAAAGCGTTGACCTAATTCGCGGAGCACGGGCTTAAATACGGGCAGCAGAAAATCATAGCGCACGATCAGTGGCGCACGACCGGTGGTCGTGCGCACTGACGGTTGATGATCGTGCGCACTGCTCCATAGAAACCTGTGGCTGGACAGAAAAAATTAATATATATACGCACGATCAGTGGCGCACGACCAGTGGTCGTGTGCACTGGATCCCATGATCGTGCGATTAGCAATGACAGAACTCCAGAAAAATTAGATGAACGAGCACGAGCAGTGGAGCACGACCAGAGGTCGTGCTCACTATGTCCAATGGTCGTGCGATTGCCCCAGACAGAACTTGGAAAAATGGAGAATAGTGCGCACGATCAGTGGCTCACGACCAGTGGTCGTGCGCTATAGATCCAATGATCGTGCGCAGTGTTCCTGTACCGTTTGGGGTTCGATGAACTGACCGCGCACGACCAGCGGTCGTGCGCTAAGGAGTCCACTGACCGTGCGCGTGTAAAAACGCACGATCAGTGGCCCTTTGGCGGAAAACATTCCCAAACAATCCCGGAACACTCACACGACCTTTGTACCTGCAGCAAAAACAGAAGAGCCACCGAAATGGGCATTCCACATTCTCCAGACACAGAAATCACTACGAAATCACACTGAAAACGGGCCAAAAGTGCACTTAACATGGAATGGAAATAATAACAAATATGAACAATTATGTCTCTAAAGTGTAGTGCATTAACGAGAAAACTAGCGCAGATGAGTCCAAAAATATGTATATAACTTGGACTCATCACCTGGCCACTATCTATATGGAGAGTTCTGCACTTTATTGGGTGTGTCTAACGCGCTAACAGGTTCCTGACCTCTTCTGGCCCACGTTTGCGTAGGAACTCCTCCACCACTATGACACCCGCTAGGAGGGCAATGCCTTTGAGTGCCCCAACTCCGTGCACCAGTCCAACATCGTATCCACTTACATTGAAGAGTTAATCGAGATTGCCACACACATACCCGATCTACTCCCTGACTCTACCTGGGATATACTTCCTTGGAGGTCTACCGCCACTCGTTCGGGCGCGCCTCCGAGTCTGCAATCCAACGACTCTATCCCGCGGCATAGAGCAAGCCCGCTGCCTCGACGAGGTGCTTTGCACCACACAGCCGTCTTTCTCGGCCCAATTGCCCCATAAAATGTTGTCGCTGAAATCCCCGCTTGGATCTCCTGCCCTCGGCTGGGCCTCCTCTATTATTCCATCCGCTGCCAGTCGCTCCTCCACCGTCTCCCCGACGACCCCACCGCTTATCTCACAAGCAACACCTCGAGTTTCGCCGCAAGGGCCTTTGATTCCGCTGCCAACAAATGTACTCTCCCACCCACGTCTGTGCCTTCAAAGATTTGTGCGTGTTGGTGGGATATGAAATGAATGTCCTGACTTCGGGGACTTGGACCCCCTGATGCTTGTGGATGACCCCTACGAACCTCCACCTTGAGGACAAGGTCATTTTTTTCGGGACGGGAGTGTTGATATGCATTAATACATACCTTGTCATATAGTGTTTTCGTCCTGTAGTGAATCCTCGATCTATATAAGGAGCCCCTTAGGTTGTGAGAGTTATCTTTGAGTGTTAGTCTTTTGATCTATCTTTGGCGAGAAGAGTACTTTGGAGGACCGAGCCTCCGGGTGTTTGACGAGAACCTGTTTCTCGATTTTATCGTTTATTTCATGCAAAACAAGCTCATGTTCTTTATTTTAGATCTTGATACGACTAGTCCTTATCATGAATCATGATGATAATGTAATATAATTTTTTGATATGGGCCCACATAGTCCTCATTATCAATTAATTTTATATATGTATTATTAATTTGTCATGTTAGTGTTGTCATTTTTAGTGTTGCTATTTAGGGTTATTATGATGTTTCATGTATTTTATTTCATGTAGGGTATTTTGGTAATTGCCGAAAGTCTTGCAGTTTCTATTTAAGGGACCCACGGGTCCATGAATCATTATGAATGAATAAAATATAAATGTTCTATTCCTCTCACTAGTGCTTTTCTCCTCATATTTTAGGATTAGGATTGAGCCCGGCTACCCTTGTATCTCCGCTTTCACCGCCACCCCTGACGAAGTCCCGAAGTAGATCCATAACATCTTGGTATCATAGTGATCACTCCTACTTCGCCTTTGACATGCTCCGCCACAAAGCCTTCGGTTCCCATCCGACGACTTCCTCAGCGACCAAATCCCTCCTTCTTTGTCGCAACATCCATTCAACACTCTTCTTTTTCGTTCCTCCTCGACGACGTCGTGCATCAACTCGATGACACATTTCAAGCATCGCAGAAGTCACGACCGCGACATCGACACTACCTCGTCGTCCTCTTTCAGAGCCTGCACTCTTCTGATTCCTCTTCTTTGCCCACCACCACTAACTTCGAGCAACCAGTTCCAGTCCCATTTCCTCCTACTGTCGCACATTTAGATTCGCTCCTCCTTTCTCTGGATCGACAACATAGCATGTTTCCTCTGGTTCGAAGGCACTAGCAAGCCTCACTCCTCATCACTCTCGTCAAGCTGCTCGCTGTACGACAAACCCAACATTGCTCTTTGTTTTTCCTGAACCAATTTGACACAATCCCTTCTTCCCGAGCTTTTCATACTTCCTCCTCGAGCCCTCCACCGCAGTCGTGCGCCCCCTTTTCGTGTTTTGATCCCCATGTAACAGTCTGTAGACTACCACAAAGTAATAGTATTCATTGCATTATATATTGACTTGAACACACTGCAATAATTATAGTATGCCATGAATGAGTATCGAATTAAAAGTACAAAAATGAAACTCTTATTCCAAGTAATGTACATATCTTACATGTCCCAAAACAAACACATATATACATGCCAATACATTATTATATTGATACTTTCTTTGACAAGTGGGGCACTTCAAGTTTCGGCAACATTCTTCGCGATCATTGGCCATCTCAAAATCTCATACTATTCTTTTAAACCATAAACGACAAGTTTCCTCTTTATTTTGCCTTACGCTTGGAACCTAAAATTTTTTGGAAGGGTAGGGATTAGCCTTTAAATAAAAGACTAAGCGAGAAACTTGCTTCTTTAACTGCTATACATGCAAAACAAAAGTTTGATAATAATATCGTATAATATTTTCATTCTACTAAGTATAAGCACTCGATATATTCAGTGTATAAGAGGAACAGTTCAAGTTGTATTGATAAAAACAATAAGAAGTAATTACATGGAAGTGTAAAAGTCGAATAATATTTTCAGTTTACTTCTTCATTCATTTCAATACATTTTCAATTCATATCGTTAAGGGTCACAACATTTATTTCAGTATTCAGTCTTGGACCCATTCCACTTGGGTCGAACTCAGCTCGCACAACTCGCATAAGACTCGTTAAGACCCAACTGAGTTAACCCGGGAGTTTGATCTAGTGCGCCCAACTCGCTTAAGACCTATTAAGGTCCAACTGAATTTAAATCAACCTACAAATGCCCTTAACTTTTGCATCAATGCATTCAATAGGGTACTCTATCATTAATGATTTATATTATGATAGTAATAATTTAGGAAATTCTTTTCATTTAATAGTAACATTTCACATTCATGTTAGTTTTTCATACATGAAATAGAATCATCATGGTATATACTTCTTAATAATGAAAATACTTGAAGGTAGAACATAATTAAAGAAATAATCCCTCACCACGAGTTTCTCTTTTCCCTTGTCTTTTTGCTGTTCCTCGTCACGTCTATCGTGTGATGTCATCCCTCTTCGTTTTTAAAGTAGACATAAATTGAAATATGGTTCACGTCTTTTTAATAGTTTATGATGTGGAAATCTATGGTAATCTATGGTAATGAAAACTATTAAAAGGGTCTTTCTAACAATGTGTTTAAACCCCCAAAACAAAGATATTTCTTCAATTGAAATCATTCTCATCTTTAATAACATTATCATTATCATAATAAGCAACAATTCATTTAAATACTTTCATTATTGAATATACATCTTTATCCTTGCATAGGCATTGTATAGCGAAATCCACTTATCAATCCATAATATGAAGCCTTAGTATTTTCATATGATCAACCATGTAATCCTACAACCGGTTCCCTTCATAAATTGTATCCAAAGGCATATAAGACAGCAAAACCATCATCATTTAGATATTAATATGAAGTTAAATCAACTATACAAGTTAAGAGAACCCACAAATAATCATAATATATAGCGGTATATCCGAAATTGTAATAATCTCATGCAAAAACAACCCTCTCATGGGGAAAACTGCAGCCCATGAGTGAAATTTCTAATTTCAGCAATTTCCTTATAATAGACAGCATTCCTAAGAACAATAATAGCATTTCCATCCATCAAACATGAATTTCCAGCAATCTTTTGTGCTTCACAGCATATTCTCCATTATTAATAGTCTTGATGCTTAAACATGATTTCCACCTACTCTAGCATGGTAGTATCAAAGCCCCATCAATTTCAATTAATTTCTTCATGAGCATGCTTATTAACTTACATGCAATCCAATTTCTAACTATCCCCAAGGGAAAATATCATTTTTCATGCCACCATTAATTTTTTACATCAAAACTGAAATCGTTTTCTTTTCAAATCTCGAAACATTAAACTAGGTTACTCATTAATTGCATAAAAGAGAGGGGAAAGAGGAGGAGAATGGCTTACATCGGGGAAAGAAAGGAGAAATTAGGGCTTTACTATAGAGGATACCCAAATCCTTCTTCAGTTGAAGTATAGGGAAAAACCTGTCACCACCGACAAAAGGGGTTGATACTCCGATGGAGAGAGTCGATCCAACCTTCTTTCTGCTGAGAGGAAGAGAAATCGGAGGAGGGAGGGGAAAGCATGTGGCTTCCAAGTAACGAGAGCGGTGAGTTTGGGAAGTCGGATGGTGCGGGATTTTGCTGATAGAAGAGGCTCAGTTTTGCCATTATAGTATGGAGTCAGTTCAAGATGCACCGCCTAAGCCTAATGGTGATTAGATTCAGTTCAAGTGGTCCATTATTTCTTTATTCCTAACTCCTAAGTAATCCAGACGTTTTACTATCCACACAGGAAAATCATCTATTAGCACACCAAGGGTGAGGACATTTGGAGGATTAACACAGGAATTCCCTATCAATGTTGGCTTACATCAAGGTTCAGCTTTAAGCCCTTATCTCTTTACCTTTATCTTAGATGAGCTCACCGGACATATCCAACAAGCAATACCTTGGTGTTTATTATTTGCGGATGATATCGTTTTGGCCGATGAGACGCGCGAGGGTGTAAACGCAAAACTTGAATCTTGGCGAGACACTTTAGAAAAGAAGGGTTTTAGGTTGAGCGGGGAAAAGATGGAGTATATGGAGTTTAAATTTATCAGTGCAAGAAGGACGGATGACTTCGTTATTAAGTTGGGCGATCAAGATATTTCCCGTAGTGAATGTTTTAAATATCTTGGATCAATAATTCAAAAAGACGGAGGTATTGATAGAGATGTGACACAGAATCCAAGCGGGTTGGTTGAAGTGAAGACGCGTGAGAGATCTTGTGTGGTCGTAAAGTACCATTAAAATTTAAGGTCAAGTTTTACCGTACTACGATTAGACCAACGATGCTCTATGGTTCTGAGTGTTGGGCAATGAATTGTGTACATGAGCAAAAAATGGGAGTTGCGGAGATGAGAATGCTTAGGTGGATGTGTGGACACACGAGACTGGATAGAATTCGGAATGAATGTATCAGGGATAAGACATGAGCAACACCAATTGCAGAGAAGATGCAAGAAGCTCGACTAAGATGGTTTGGACACGTACAAAGGAGACCATTAGAGGCACCTGTTAGGCGTTGTGAGAGTGTAGTCACTAGACATGTTAAACGAGGGATGGGTAGACCAATAAAGACTTGGAATGAAACTATAAGGAAAGACACGATGTACTTAGGCATTAGTGAGATTATGACACAAGATAGCACACAATGGCGATAAAGGATCCATATAGCCGACCCCACTATAATGGGATAAAGGCTTGAGTGTTGTTGTTACACTTTAAATTAAATTGGTCTACATACTAATTTCCAGGAAGCAAATTCAAATTGTTGCGATTACATTTTGCCAGTGCTTTTCTTTATTTTTCTCGTAAATGACGCTATTTAAAATTTTAGTAGTTTTATGCAATACGAAGAAATTTGGGTGTTACACCCCACGCCGTCAACAACGTCTGACATGCACATGCCCTTAATTTCCCCGCTCCTGCCTCCAGCCGACCCTTCTTTTGGGATTAATTACTTCCTTATTTTTTCGACATGAAGATAACTGTCGCTGAGGAGGTCTTCCTCCGTTCGATGCTCTTGGAGATATCAACGCCCTTTGACGTTGCGCTTTCATGTTTCACTGCCAGCCTTTACTAACACTTCAGGGGACGGATTAGACCAGAGCAGCCGTCACTCTCCGTAGTTCTTGCCGCTCCACTATCACCTCCAGTCGTTCCTTCCCCGCAGTTCACACCACCAACATAGTCGCCTCCTCGTACAACAATGGTGCCGCCACAATTTGTGTCACCCCCGCTAGTCTCCGATATCTCCATTCCGCAACCTCTGTTGCCTCTGGAGACGTTACTTCTGACAACCATCCCCGAGTTGGCACCGCCTCTTCTGATCCTCACTGCTCATATTCAGCCTAGTCCTCCATCTCCTTTGATTGTCTGCAGTTCTTCGACACACTTGCCCCAACTTCGGAGATTCTCTCTGATGGTCTTCCTTCTGCAAGCACCTCCAATCTGCCTTGACACCTCTGTGCACGATGACGACCCGCCACTAGATGCGGTTACCTCCACAACATCGCGTTATCAGGAGCTCTTTGACACAAAATTAAGGAGCCAGACTGTCAAATCATTTGAGTATATTCGAGCTTGAGGGCAAGCTCGATTTGAAGGGCGAGTGGATGATATTGGCTCATAGTAGCCCTCGTTACCAGTTAATTTTATATATGTATTATTAATTTGTCATGTTAGTGTCGTCATTTTTAGTGTTGCTATTTAGGTTTATTATGATGTTTCGTGTCTTTTATTTCATTTAGGATATTTTGGTAAGTGTCGGATGTCTTGTATATTCTATTTAAGAGATCATAGTGGTCCATGAATCATTATGAATAAATGAAATATGAATGTTCTATTTCTCTGTCTAGTGCCTTTCTCCTCATATTTCTAGGGTTAGGGTTGAGCTCGTGTCCCCTTCTTCCTCTCCCCTCACATTCTCCGGGGATTGAGCTCATCTTCCCTTGTACCTCCGCCTCCGCTGCCACCTCCGACAAAGTCCTGAAGTAAACCCATAACATTTTCTTCTAAGTTTTCACTAGTTATGGTTAAGCAATTGTCAATTGAAAAGCATGTTTGTACACATATTGTAGGTAAATCCAATTACCTATTAAATACATTGGAACCAAACACCCAATATGAAATTTTGTAAAGGAAATTACAATGTGCATTCACTCCAATTCCTCCAAACCAAACGAGCCTTAATGGCTGAGTGATCATCTGCGTAATGGACTCATATTTTATAGTCATTAAACTCTGACACATTAGCTTCGTTTAATTGCGTGACACACGTGAGTGAGTTATTGGATCTAACTTGCTACCATACTATAATTTAAGCATCCAACATCAAACTAAATGGCTATGCATGGAGGGGGGTCGGGGTGGGTAGGATCATTATTAAGTGCACATGACTTTCCCAGCTCTATCTCTACACATAAATCTCATAATTTAAGTTCTGTATACGTGTAGCATTCAATTTTTCCCTTATAATTTATACCTTCTGTGCTTGTAATACTTATTTGTATGCAACAGGAATGGTCTGGGCAGCATCGAATAATAAGAGTAATGCCAAATACCCCTGCAGCTGTTGGTGAGGCAGCATCAGGTTAAATTATCGTTTATCACTCTTCAGCATATTTGTTATATTGTTTCTTGTTTCTTGTTGAAAATATTCGGAGGTAGAGCAAGAAGGAGATAACACACAAATAAGAAGAATATTATAATAAAACTTAAACAAACGATACAAATTCAAGATACAAATTTGAGAGGGCCGATTCCCCCAAGGAGCAAACTTCTGCTTAACTCTTGAGGGTTGGTGATGACGCGCAATACCCGACACAGTTGTATTCCCGCAAGTAGCGGTGATCCTCTACCCAGGCGGACGATCCGAGCCTATGGTTGTGTCTGGATGGTCGATCCGAGTCAATTTCATATATTACTTTTATGTCTTGAGTTGTACTTGACGTCCGATCGGCCTGGACAGTATGAGCCGTCCTATTTGGGTGCTATGTTGGTCTTAAGGTCATACCTGTATCAGCGGTTATGATTTTAGGGTTATACATATCGTGCAGGCGGTTTAAGGGGGCTTAGGGGGGTATCAAAGGTTTGCTGTTTAGCAAAAACCGCCGGTCGTACGTCATCAGGTGCGACTCCTGGAGCGATTTCCTTAGTGCTACACCAAGGCCGCTCCTTCCCTCCTCCACAACCAGCCCATTGTAAGCCCTTCCTCCTTCACCCCGAGTCTCCCCTTGCCTTCCTTGCATCTCACGTCCCCATTCTCCTTCCCTACCGCCAGATCCACGCAAAGACCGCCCAGTTAGCGACCCCTACTTTACTCCTTTCACTTCCCGTCCATCCAAGGCCACTCCTTCCTCACTCACCACCGACCTCCACCCTTCTAGGAACTACCAGACCCAGCCACGTCAAGCCTCGATCTCCTTCATGCCTTATTCACTAGCATATTCCCCCAACCCAGTAGCCCCCATCCCTGGTTTCTTCATTGCCGCCAACCCCAAATTCCCTCCACTGTGAACCCTTACAACCACCATCTTCTCCCTAACTGCCACCACATAACCCACCCAAGCCCCCATCGGTCCAGAACTCCACTTTCTTCACCTTCCCCTTGGATGTCTGTATTCAACCGTCATTGCAGCCGCCTGCACGTGTGAGTTGTGGTGTGATGTTTTATTCTCTATTGTTGTTTATTTTGGCACCCGACTTGTAGTGGATATTTATTTTATTTGTTGTTAGTATTTACGATTGTTCGATTTGCAGAGTTCATTCCGCGCGTGCTTGAAATATTTGAGGCTCGTTCGTTTTGTGAATAGGGCTTGTTCTCTTTCGATTAAAGTTCGGAATCGTTTGTGCTTTTGTTAATCTTTTAAAATAATTAATTATAGTTGTATTTTTGAGCGGACTGCTCTCTGCATTGGCATTATATTTCATCGCATATATGATTGCAGTTAGAGAGTCCACCCCGAGTCGATCTACCACTGCATCAGTTGGTTTCCCCAAAGAGCCCTCACCAAGATGGGTGAAAACTACGAAAACTTTAAGATGTCTTATGCCCATGTCGCATGCTGATATTACTCAGAGTTTTTTTTTCTTTTGCACTGGTAAAATTAGTCTGTAAGCTAGGAAGCACTTGTACGGGTACCGGGTACGATACGTACCCGGTGCGTCGGTACGCCAAAATTTAAAAAACAAGGATACAGGTGTTTGAACCGAGAATTCGGTCCCTTGGGGAAGGGGTGGTCGCGCGCCTACTTCTCTACTGCAAGCAAAATGACAAGAAAACAAAAGGAAAAGACCCAAGGGCTCGGCGCGGAGGTCACACCACAATCCCGGAAGATCTCGGAGCGTTTCTCCTCCCTTAGCCAAATATCGAGCTAAGGCTACCTCAAGAAGCGCAAGAAGGTCTGGGATTCAGTGAGCATGCCTTCTGAGGTGCTCCTTGGGTTCTATTTATAAGATTCTGAAAATGGCCTGCAAATAGCCAACCTCCGCTGTTCTGAACAGCTATGTGCAGCCCAACTGGGTCTGCCAACAGCGTAGCTCCGCTGTTCTAGATGGATATTGGCACCCCATGCAGGGGCACCCAGGTAATTTGGCCGCTGAGCCCCATTGGACAGACTCCAAGGATCTGGAGGTCGGCTCGCCGCAGCTCGTCATCCCGCTAAGGCGGATGCGACCTGGCTCCCGTAGCTCGCTTTCCCTCCTCAGGCGAGTGCGAGCTTGGTCGTCGTAGTCTGCCAACCCTTGTTCTGAGGCGGGCTGGCGGCCAGGTCGCCTATGGGAGAGCGGGCTGGGCGGGCCAGCTCGCGCTGCTCGCCTAGCCTCGGCGAGAGCGAGCTAGCCGCTCTGAGTTGCTACTTTGGGACTGGAGCTTAGCTCAACGAAGGTCGGGTCTACATCGACGAACTTCGGGTGGGCGCTGGCCGGGTGGTTTGGCTCGTTCAGCTCCGCCCGTCTAATTATGCGGGCGCGAACTGGCCATTCTGAGCTCGTCTTTTCTGGCCTGGTTGACCTACTTGGCGAACACGGGGTTGTACAACGGGTACGCCATGGTACGTTATAACAAATATTATATATATATATATATATATATATATATATATATCACAAGTGCAATAAATAGTTCTCAAACATCGAAATATCAAACATAAATCATAACTTGATGCTCAAGTCCACAAATCAATGCAACATAATATGAAGTTTTCAAACATTAAGTATTCATAAATATTACAAAATTTAACATCTTATATGTTTAACCAAAAGAGATAAAATTAAATGTAAGTCTACTCATCAGTCTTATTTTTTTTCTTCATTATTGGAGATCAACATCTTCAATATCCGGTTAGTTCAGAGATAAGTTAGCCGTTTTGTTAATAACTTGCGTCTTATCAACACGTACTTGTAACAGAAACATATCAGTACTAGATACATACTCGGTACAGATACACAACTTAATTGGACAAGCCAACACTTGCATGCATAGAGCCAACTTTTGTTTACTCTAGAAAAATAGACTCATGTCACAATACGCAGCATGATGTGCTAAGTTCAAGTGTGTCTACATAGGTGTATCTGTCGAGTATTAGGTACGTAGGGGTACCGGATTCGTATCCGGTAGGGGTACGCTGCCTTCAGAGAAGTATCCGTGCTTCATAGTCTGTACGGTGCAGACTAGGAATGCTTTTTCTGTAGAAAATCAAGATATAATTTTCCTCTAATTTCAGACTAGAAATGCCTTTCCTGTGGAAAATTAAGATACTATTTCTCTAATTTCAGATGAAAAATCTCTCTTCTTGTAGAGGAAGAAATGAAATCTCATTACTCATGCCCAGGTTTTTAGGAACAAGAAAAAACAATGTAAGTAGAAAAAGCAATTAATTACTTCGAATTATATAAATTTCTGGTTAAAACTCACGAACAATATTTTCACACTTTTTTCTCACACTTAATTGCAAACAATCATAGGCTTTTAAAGGCCCACAAAGCTCATGGTTTCAACATACAAGCCATGTTCAAAAGCAGTTAAATAAAATCAATTAGCAGCCACCACAATACATGCATGTATTCAGCTACATCCACTCCCTCATCTTACAGACCATTATGTTATGCTCCCGAGATTGAACGCGTGTGAACGGCCGTTGGAGGGGGAAATCCTGTAGGAGGGAAGAGGATCCCTTCTTCGAACCTTTTGGAGCAATGGCGGTGAGGAGGAAGAGGCGGTAGTCGGAGTTGCCGAGCGGTCTGAGCGATTCGCGCGGCGAGCTCCAGGAGGCGTGCGGCACGCCGAGCGGTCGGGCGGCTAGGGTTGTGCGGTAGCGGAAAGAATTAGAGAGAGAGAGAGAGAGAAATAAGAGAGAGAGAGAGATAATTAAAATGATTCTTGCTTGCCTTCATTCCAATACCATCCTCCTACATAAAGTCTCGTCCAGGACATAAAAATACCAATTTGTCCCCTCAATAAGGCTTAACAACTATGAGGTTAAACATATTTAAAACATAATAGGATAGGATGCCAAAAATAGGGAAATAATGAATTAATGATAATAATAAATCAAGCGCGTGCGGCTCGTGGTTCTTGACGCTTGTAAGTAATCCCCCAATGTAGATCCGTAACATCTCCGTCCGGCTCGACATCAAGCTTGTCTTGTGGTGGTGGCGGTAGTGGAACCAAGGGTGCAATGGGAGGTTCGCCGACAAATGACTTCAGCTGCGACTCGTGAAAGACGTCTTGAATCCGTGCGTCATCGTCAAGGCGGAGATGGTAAGCCACTTCCCCGATGCGGTGGGTGATCTCAAAGGGGCTAAAGAATTTGGGCCCAAACTTCTGATAGGTTCCCTTAGAAACGGTTGCCTGACGGTATGGCCGGCGCTTGAGCCAAACCCAATCTCCGGGAGCAAAGAATAACTCTCGGTGACTGCTGTTGTAGGTGGCCTCCATCCGGGCTTGGGCCTGAAGGAGTCTATCCCGTGCGAGGTGAAGAACCTCATCACGTGTGCGGAGCTTGGTGTCGACGGTGGTAGAGCGAGCCGATGCAACAACATAAGTGAGAAGGTGGGGAGGTTCCCGACCGTAAATGAGGTGAAAAGGAGTGGTCTGAAGAGCGGTGTGGTAGGAAGTATTGTAACAATACACTTATACTCTACCCAAGGTAGCCAGCGGGCCCAGTCCTTTGGTCGGTCCCCCGTAAGGCAACACAAGTACATCTCGAGGGTCCTGTTGACCACCTCGGTCTGACCATCAGACTGTGGGTGGTAAGCCGAGGAGAGGGCCAATTTCGTGCCGCAAAGGGCGAACAACTCCTGCCAGAACTTGGAAGTGAAGACTTTGTCTCTGTTAGACACGATGCTCTCCGACATCCTGTGGTGACGAAACACTCGATCGAAGAAAATGCAGCCTACAGCGGATCCTGTGATAGGGCGTCTCATAACAATGAAGTGGTTCCCCTTGGAGAAACGGTCGACGACCACAAAAATGATATTGAACCCACGGGAGGGAAGCAAGCCCTCGATGAAATTCATGGAGATGTCGGCCCATATCTGTGTCGGCACTGATAACGGTTGAAGTAGACCGGACGGAGAGAGAGCCTCTGTCTTGCTGCGTTGACAGCTGATGCACGCCGCAATGTAGGACTGAACACTGCGCTTGAGTCTCGACCAGAAGAACTCAACTCGTAGTCGGTGAAGGGTCTTGTTGACCCCTTCGTGGGCGCGGTCGTGGACGGCAGCAAGAATGTCCCGAATCAAAGGTGAAGTGACCGGCAAGTAGAAACGATCCTTGTAGATGATGAGGCCGTCACAGACCTTCCAAGTCGGCGGTAAGTGCCCCTCCTGAATACGGAGCCGCAACTCGCGAAGTATGGTGGAGTCGTCGATCTCCTGACGGAGGCGGGGAATAACCAAGGAGAAGGGCTCGGACATAGCATAGAGAAGTGCATCCGGGGAATTGCGGCGAGCCGGCGAGAAAGAGAGTCCGCCGCACGGTTCAAGTGGGCCGCCTTGTATTCCACTCGAAAATCATACCCCAGGAGGCGGCTCACCCAGCGTTGTTGAGGCACCGTCGTCAACTTCTGTTCCAACAAGTACTTGAGACTGAAGTGGTCGGTACAGATCAAAAAAGAACGTCCCCACAAATAGGTCCACCAGTGGTGGACGACCTTTGCCAGGCCAATAAGCTCCTGCTCGTAGGCGGGAAGTTTCCGATGGTGGACCGCTGTTTTGCGGATAAAATAAGCAATCGGGTGGCCGTCCTTCTGCAACACTGCACCACAGCCATGCTCCGAAGCATCACATTCCACTTGGAATTCCTTCTCGAAATCCGGCAACTGAAGAACTGGGGCGGAGACTAGAGCCTGCTGTAAAGTCCGAAAAGCCTCCATGGTTGAGTCGTCCGGCGACGAAAGAGCGATAACAAGGGAGCAGCAATGACCGTTTAGCCTTGGATGAAACGGCGGTAGTAGCCAGTCAGGCCGAGGAATCCGCGCAACTCCTGCTGTGATTGGGGAACGGGCCAGTCGATCACCCCATGAAACTTGACCGAATCTGCTGACACCCCGGTATGGTCGACGATGTGCCCCAAGTAGGCCACCCTGCCAGTGCCGAAGGAGCACTTGGACCCCTTCAAATAAAGCCGATGAGATCGCACGAGATGAAGAACCTGCCTGAGGCGGTCGAGGTGCGCCTCCCATGTTTTGTTGTATACCAAAATATCATCGAAGAAAACAAGGACACAACGTTGAAGGAGAGTATGGAATACCTCATTCATGAGAGTCTGGAATGTGGATGGAGCGTTAGTGAGCCCGAAGGGCATCACCAGAAACTCGAAATGGCCATGGTGTGTCCTAAAGGCGTTCTTCTCCACGTCCCCCGGGTACATACGGACCTGATGGTATCCCGAGCGAAGATCCAGCATGGAGAAGTAATGTGCTCCATGTAACTCATCCAACAGCTCCTCAACAACTGGAATGGGAAACTTGTCCTTGACGGTCTGAGCATTCAAGGCGCGGTAATCCACACAGAAGCCCCAAGAGCCGTCCTTTTTGTTGACTAAGAGGACGGGTAAGGAAAAGGGGGAGACATTGTGGCGGATGATGCCTTGCTGGAGCATCTCGGAGCACTGTCTCTCAATCTCATCCTTCTGAAGGAAGGGATAGCGGTACGGTCGGATGACCACCGGAACTGTATTCGGCAGGAGGCAGATACGGTGATCTTGGCGGCTCGAGGGTGGAAGCCCGGCCGGTGCGGTCAGTGTGTCGTCGTACTCATGCAGCAGGTCGGAGACGCCCGACTGTTCGGCCGAGGCAGACTGGAGAGAAAAGACGTGGCCCACCTTCGTCATCGGGTGGTTGTGCCATACTGTCGAAGAAGGCCCATGCCCCAAGACATCGTGAGGGACTCCAAATCCCATAAGATCGGCCCGAGGGTGCGTAACCAGCGCGTCCCTAGAACAACCTCGAATCCTCGCAGAGCGATGACAAAGAAATCCACACGCGAGCGGTAATCTGCCACAATAATCGGTATGTCTCGACAAACTCCGGTGCAGATCATCGCGGCGCCATTTGGCACAGCGACTCGTAAACGAGTGCGGGTGGTAATGGGTAGCTGGAGGCGTTGAACGGCGAGACCGCTGATGAAGCTGTGTGTACTTCCTGTATCCATGAGGGTAAGTAGCTGATGGCCCGCCACGGAGATAGGCATCTGCACTGTGCCTCCTGAATGTGGCCCGGACATGGCATGGATGGAGAGTGCGGGGTCCCCTGGCTCGTCATCACCGTCTTCCCCATCTGAAGGGTCGTCAACCTCAAGCCAAAAGAGACTTGCATCTGTGTCCCCAGGTGTATGCCTCATCTTGGCGCGGCGTTCGGCCATCTCCTGGTTGGATAAGCGCCGAATATGTGTCGGCCGCTCTCCCTCTTTTGGTCTGGTCGTGCCCCCTCCCGGTAGCTGTGGGGGATGGTTGTGCTGGCTGAAGGATCCATCTCCGCTAGGACGACTCATGTGTGGGTGGTACAGTAAGATGCGTCGCTCGCAAAGGCGCGCTAGACTTATGGCGGTCGTGAGGTCCTGCGGATTCTGGAACTCCACGTCCATGCGAAGTCGCTCGTGCAATCCCGCAGTAAAGAAAGCCACATGGTGGGCCGCAGGAACTGGCGGCGCACGGGCAAGGAGCACCTGGAACTGCTCGAGGTAATCGTCAATTGACCTGGATTGCTTCAAGTAGATCAATTCGCCGATGGGGTTGGTGCGGAGTGGAGGCCCGAAGTGTAGATTGCATTGATCATGAAATCATCCCACGTGAGAAGGGGCTTTTCCCGTTGAAGTTGGGAAAACCATAGTTGAGCCGATCACATCAAATGGAAGGAGGCGACACCCAACCAATCTTCCCACGGTGTGCGTTGTGCAGCAAAGAAATGCTCGCTGCGGGTCAGCCATGTAAGTGGATCCTCACGGCCTTCGAAGATCGGAAAATTCAATTTGACAAATCGTGTTACGGTCGAGTAGTCCGAACGGGCCGGCAGATCCGTTGACGGCGGGTGAGAGAGCTGTTCTGGGGCGGAGGGAGAGGAGGCGGAAGTTGCCCTTGCCGGCAAGAGTATGCCGTCGGGCCGTAGTGCAGCGAGAAGGGTTTGGTGATTCTCGGCCATCATGGTATTGAATGATTTCAGAATTTGGGTCAGTGTTTGGGCCCCTCTAGCATCGTCGGACATTAGGGTAGAAGGTTGGAGCGGAGGAAGGTGGGTAGGGGAAGCAATTCATTGGAAGGAGTGAGTAGCGAACCCCCGTTGAGCGAGGAACCAAGGAGAATCGGCGGACGGCGGCACGGATCAGCCCGAAATGGACGGATCGGGGCGGGCGGCATTCGGGGCGCTGGGTCGGCCGTGGGATGTCCCAGATCTGGGCGGTCGGTGGGAGGCGGTGGTGAGGCGACGAAGAGGACGACGGTAGGGAGGACCGGTGCCTCTGATACCAAGTTGTTACGCTCCCGAGATTGAGCGCGTGTGAACGGCCGTTGGAGGGAGAAATCCTGTAGGAGGGAAGAGGATCTCTTCTTCGAACCTTTTGGAGCAATGGTGGTGAGGAGGAAGAGGCGGTAGTCGGAGTTGCCGAGCGGTGCGAGCGATTCACGCGGCGAGCTCTAGGAGGCGTGCAGCACGCTCCTGGAGGCGTGCGACACGCCTCCAAGTCGGGTGGTTAGGGTTGTGCGGTAGCGGAAAAAATTATAGAGAGAGAAAGAGATAATTAAAATGATTCTTGCTTGCCTTCATTCCAATACCATCCTCCTACATAAAGTCTCGTCCAGGAAATAAAAATACCAATTTGCCCCCTCAATAAGGCTTAACAACTATGAGGTTAAACATATTTAAAACATAATAGGATAGCATGCCGAAAATAGGGAAATAATGATAATAATAAATCAAGCGCGCGCGGCTCGTGGTTCGCGACACTTGTAAGTAATCCCCCAATGCAGATCCGTAACACATTATTTCCATACCTCTCGTGCATGCTTGCAGCGACTTGGTTTGAGTTTATCAACAAATTCCTTCCTTAAACTCAAGTCTCTTCCATCCTTCGTGTCAATTACCACACAAGTGTTGAGATACCAAATCATCTCACCGTTGGTGTTCTTTTCGTCTTCAGCCATCATGAGAATCCCTTCTTTCATCTCTTCTTCTGCAAAGCCAAATTAGTGCTCTCTTCGATTTTCTTCTCTCCATAGCAATCTCTTGCGTAATGCACAAATTCGCCACAATTGTAACACTTGTCAGAGTTGCACTCCTTCGCATAGTGACCGTGATTGCCACATTTATAACACTCGACATTCAAGTGTTTTAGCCGGTTACCTTTTCCACAACCTTTTCCTCGACCTCGCCAATTATGTTGGGTTGTCTGCTCCATCTCCTGATAGTATTCTCCTTGACCACTGCCTCTACCATCGCGACCATTTCCGCGACATCCTCTACCTCTCCCTTTTCCTCGAGAGTTTTGAGAATAGAGTACCTCTTCGTCTTTAATTGTCACTTTCGATTGAAGAGCTTCTTCGAGCGTCTTCCTTTTATTTCGCTGTTCGTGTGCCTTGAGAGAGTCATAGAGCTCATCAACGGTTAGTGTACCGAGATCCTTTGACTCTTTGATCGCGCATACAACGTCCTCATAACTATTGGTTAACGACCGCAGTAACTTCTATATGACTCTCGCATCGTTCAACGTCTCACCATTTCACTTGAGTTGATTCACCACAGTTTGCACACGCATGATGGGATACACCTTCTGACTCATTCATCTTCATTCCTTCCAATTTGCTTCTCAGAGTATCGAGGCACACTTTCTTGACACGATTTACTCCTTTAAACATTTTCTCCAAAGCGTTCCACACTTCTTTTGAAGTTGTCGCACCGGCAATCTTCTCAAATCCCGACTTGTTTGCTTCCTTGTATAGCAGATAGAGAGCGATTTTATCTTTTGTCCGCGTCTCTCTCAATGCCTTTAGTTGGTTCGTCGTCATGCCCACCGTATCTGCCGCCTCAGTGAAGCCGATTTCAACGAATTCCTACACATCTTGCGTGCCTAGCAATACCCGCATCTGAATACTCCAGCTGTCGTAGTTCGTTTTCGTAAGTCATGGTTGCGGTATTTTCCCTATCGATAAATTTCCAAAACTCTCCCTCAACTCCACCTCTTCTCAGCGGTCAACAACTACAACTTTTCTTCTGCTCTAAGCACCAACGGTTTGTCGCCGTGCTCTCATACCAATTTGTGGAAAATCACTATACTCATAATAGGAAAAAGTAGGATGATTCCTCAAACTTGATACTCATAATGTTTTTGAAGTTTTACCAAGAATCATTTTGTCTATACCAATTTAATTTTGATATTCCTTTATCATTAGATCTTCTATGATCAGTTATTTCATTAATCCCTACTTAAGTTCGCATATGCTTTTACTCAATAAATTCATTTTTTTTCTTCAGAAATGGGCTTGTATTTATCATGTTAGTTATAGGAATCTGTTCTTTTATGGAAATGCAGTAGGCATCTTCTTGTTCCTTACAAGATCTATCAATGAAAGATTGAAAGCCATGCAGGTTCTGATATTCTTGTTTTATGTAGTCATGTGCGTGGGAGAAATGGCGACAGAGAAAGACAAAGAACGGGTAGTTAGTCTATTTAAAGCCATCGGAAAGATATGGACAGCCGATGAAAAATTTTTTGACGCTGTCACTGGCCTGAGGTATGCTTCTTGTTCATCGTCTACAGAATTAAATGTAATCCAGTGTTACTTCTGCACTCCCAAAGATCTTTTCCTTCATTTTTCTCAAACTAGCAACATGGGCAAGAGCTCCCATGTATGCAGCATCCAGCCCATAGTGAAAATATTTTAGTCATTACATATGCTCTTTTTAGATTGTTAGGGGATGACACAATTTTACATTTCTTCTTGTATTTTTTCTATTTATTTTATTTGGATTTATTTATTTCATTTTTCATTTTTTTAGTTTATCTTACTTAACTATATGCACTGATATTATTAATATATAATGATAATATGTAGTTAAAATTGGATATTCAAGATCAATTTGATGTAGTAAGGATGTGATGCTAATTTTTCACTTTCTATCTGCGCAGTGGTAGTGGCCCAGCATATGTGTATATTGCAATAGAGGCTTTGGCTGATGGCGGGGTGGCTGCTGGTCTTCCTCGAGATCTTGCTCTTGCTCTTGCATCTCAAACTGTGAGTTTTTTCTTATACTATATGAAGCTTATAATCTCTGAGCACGATATTTTTCTTTTTAACTCTACCTCATAAATGACAACTGCTGTCTCGTATTTCCAATATTCCAACATTGGTCATCATGCATATGATATTCGTTCTTGACAGTTATCGCGAATTGGAAGCTACGGAACAACAATTTAATCTATTTTTTCTTTTGTTTTTCGCACTGTTAGAAGCACCCGTTAGGCGTTGTGAGAGTTTAGTCACTGGGCATGTTATCGGGGGAGGGGCAGACCAATAAAGACTTGGAATAAAATTATAAAGAAAAACATGATGTACTTAGGCATTAGTGAGATTATGACTAAAGATGGGGCACAATGGTGACAAAGGATCCATATAGCCGACCCCACTATACTGGGTAAAGGCTTGATTGTTGTTGTTGTTGTTCTGTTTCATGCACTGTTTATTTGTCAATCTTGGTCTAGTGGAATCTATGAATCCAATTCAAAACCAATTGGTTATAGGTGTGGAGAGGACTCGGCTCTATGTTTAGGGCGGCGGTGGAGCGGGCTGCCTCATCGCTCATCTTTCGCCGCATGTTGCATTTGAAATACTTTTGATAGTGTTCCTTTTGTTCTCATTTATGGATAATCCACAAGGGAAGAAGGAAAGTAACGCATAATCACAGAACCTAAAAACAATGGGATTCATGCAATTAGGGTAAGTCTATAGGCGGCAGCATATAATATGTTTCCCGGCAGTTGGAATGGGGGCTTTGCTTCATTGCTCTAGTGGGAGTATTGACTAGCATTATAGGTCTTTTGGTGGACGAAACATTGCCATGAGTAAGGTTAGGAGACCAAAGCAAGTTTTCGGTCCAGACACGTAGCTTACCGATTCCGTGGGCTGAAATCGACTATTCTTCCAATGGTATCATTTTCAAACCCGGTTCACCTCGAAAATACATGCACATCTCAAATCCTACAGCTAAAGGAAGTTTTCCATCTGGACACGTAGCTTACCGAATCTGTGGCCTGAAATTGGCTACGCTCTTCCCAAAGGTCTCATCTTCAAAGCCCTCCGCACCTCGAAAGTACATGCACATCTCAAATCCTATAGCTATAGGAGTTTATATATCGCTCTTCAATACAAGAACATTTCACAAAAAATTCTAGAAAAACATGCATCAGTTCGCAAGAACTTCTGTGAATGCCCCCTAAACTGTAAGGAGTTCCACTGTATAGGTTTCAAACAAATTAGGATTCAAGACATCTCAACTAAGAAAACTGGAAACCCATGCATTCTCGATCTAAACCTATCACTTTAGCTGCTTTATTTGATTCTTTGTGCCTCCCTCTAAGAATGCTCAGCCTATAAGCTTGAAATATTTTTTTCACAGGTCTTAGGAGCTGCCTCCATGGTTGACATGTCAGGAAAACACCCTGGTCAGCTGAAGGATGCGGTTACTTCACCAGCAGGAACTACTATAGCTGGCATTCATGAGCTCGAGAAGGGCGGATTTCGCGGCACACTGATGAGCGCCGTCATCGCCGCTACAAATCGGTGTCGCGAATTATCTTAGGTGAATTTTTCTTGCTTACAACCATTTTACCGGAGCGAAAATGCGTGCAGTCAAGAGTTCTTTTTCTTCAATTTTAATATGCTAGGCACAAAATTGGTTAGAGAATAGAAGTTGGAATTTAATAGCAAACATGTAATCCTCTTTATTTATTGCATTTGTCACCTTGGATATATATATTTATTATTGGAACCAAGAAAATCGGTCTCTGCTGCTCGGACCTGGGGTGACCAAAGCTTACTGATTTAGTGGTCTCCCTGCGGGAGTCTCGGCGAGAAGGTGACGAATCAAAAGAATAGCTCTGGACTGCCTATAAGCAAGACCCGCGTGGTGCAGCGAGGTCACGCCACACACCCGGAAGTCTATAGGAACTTCCCCTCCTAAAGCCATTGCTAAGCTCGGCACAAGTGGGGCTAACTCAACTCGCCCTTCATTAGGGGGGGGGGGGGTATGGTCTGCGAACATCCGCTTCCGACGTGCTCGCCCTAACTGGGCGAGATCTTCTACACTCCCCCCCCCCCCCCCCCCCCCCCCCGCTGGGGCGAGGTCTCCTCAACTCGCCCTCTGCTGGGGCGAGGTCTTCTCAACTTCGCCCTTGGCTGGGGCGAGGCCTTCTCAACTTTCCCCTTGCTGGGGCGAGATTTTCTGACGTGTTTTCAGAAATTTATGATCTTGACGGATTACGGGTTATATATTTATATATGTATATGAATAATTATCAAAACTTCCCCTCAAGTTTAACATAATTATATGTTGCACCCCTTTTTTGAAAGGGCATTGTTAAGTGCACTGTAGTTTTCGCTATGTGCACTTTTTTGTTAAGAGCACCGCACTACGATAGGTGCACACATACTTGTTATGTCTACCGCATTTTTGTTAATAGCAAATTGTTCTCAATTGCTTTGTGATGAGCTGGGCGGCCTTGATGTGGGGAAGCCTATTTGGCGGATTGTTCTAACTTTTCTTTATAATAAGAACTGCTCTGATTTAGTTTCTGTCTCTGATGACAGCGAGAGCTTAGTTCCTGGCATTTTGCAGCCCTTCACCTTGAATTATGCGTTGCTTAGCATCTTTCTTAGAAATATTGATATTTCATTATCTGCTGAAATTTTTTCTTATGACAATAGAAGGGTAAACAAAACAAACAAAAATCTGCTTCATAGAAAGAGTGTTTAGCCAGAATGATGACTTTGATTCACCCATTTTTCTGGAGAAGTTGTACTTCAACTTACCATGCGCCAGATCATAAAAGTTTCGGTTTTTGAAATGCTGGCTGAAACAGATTAAAGGAATTAACTTTTCTCCCGACTCTGAAGGAAATGAATTAGACAGATTGGTGTGTCTGGCCGGCGGAGGGGCACGACGAGGGTTGAAGCAGAGGCGGAGGGCGGAAGAAGAAGACAACGAAGTTGAAGCGGCGACGTGCGCTAGGGCGGAAGCAGCGGCGAGGTGTACTACGGCGGAAGCAACGATGTTGAAGCGGCGGAAGCAGCGTCGATTGCGGAAAATGCGGCAGGAGTCGGCGCTGGCGGCGAGGGTTGAAGCGGCGGAGGGCACGGCCGGGCGGAATCGTCTTCACGAGGCTAGGGTTGAGAGAAGAAATTGCGGTGCACAAATAGTGAGTGCTCTTTGTTATAAATTTAGGGAGGAGTTTGAGTCATAAATTAAGTGACTTTGTGGTGCACATAGCGAAAACTGAAATGCACTTAACAATGCGCCCTTTTTGAAATTACAAGAACCTCCCCCCCCCCCCCCCAAGTTACATTTCATAGCATCCTTTTCAAAAGTAAGAAGGGAGTTTTTGTATTTCCAAAAGTTAGAGGGGTGCAACATGTAATTTAGCAAATTTAGTGGGAGTCCCTGAAAATTTCATTTGAAGTTGTTGCAGTTATTAAAACTACAAATAAGATCAATTTATGATGTTTTTTGGTCCTTCAACTTACTAATAGTGTAAAACAAATGCTTGGGAAGTTGTATATTGTATAAATTATTCATATGTTAATTCCTTGTAGTTTAACTCTATATGACAAATTAGCATGTACCATTGCAGCCACATAAATAAACCTTAATTAGAGTAAGAATCAGGGAACCTTAGTCAATTCCATATCGACAACTTATTTATAACTTGGGTGATCGGCACAGATGACTCGTCTGCACCTACTTGGCGCCAGTGACTTAGCTGGGTATAAAAGCACTTTTAAGGATGTATTATTAGTTATAAAGTCGCGCGTGTTCGGTATGAGGCTCAGTTTGGATTCCAATAGCATTATTGAACAAGCTCTTTGTCATGGGCATCCCTTTTGCTCATGAAGACATCAATTTGTGCATCCACAAGTATTGTCTCTTAGTGTTAAGGAATGTTGGCATTCCATGAAAATGACCATAATGGTTTCATAAACATATGTATGTTAACCACACGTAGGATGCCCCGCTAAGACATCATCAATGTAAGGGCTAGGACATTCCCGATGTAGGGATGCCCTAGATAAGTTCTTTTGAGCATGGGTCTTGGAAGCTCCCATGTGAGTTTATTACTCAATAGGTAACTATTTGGTGAACTACTCTGCATGCAGAAGAAGTGGGCAAGCATGACAATGTTAGAGCCAATGAGAAAATTCAGTTATTAATAGATGTGGAGAATATAAGAAGGAAAAATTGATAGTAAGGAGAAGCCCAATTGCAAGATGGGGAATACAATTCAAAATTATTGATGCCCAATTCCAAGTTCTAACTATAACCTCCTTGTAGTTATGATTTGGCCAAATGTGAATTCGACCATTCTTGAATTCGATGCGGTCTCTTTCTCTCTTTTTGCCCCCGCAATCATATCCACTTTGATGACTTCTCAAATTTGAGGCCTTGAAGAACACACATGCGTGTTGGATTCTGACTTAAATGGTCATTGTCGAATATGTTGGTTCCTAACTTCGCTAAAGACTCTAAGTCATAGTGGCCACCTTGATGACTATGACTTCATCAAATGCCTTGTTTAATTGAAATTGGTCCAATTTCGATTCCCACAGGAATAGAAATTGAAGTCTATTCCAATTCTGTTCGGTCGAATACATGAATTTTTTCAAAGGAATTGAAATTAGTCATTTAAAAAGCACATTCACTTGACTGAATGGGGACTGAGGATTCATTAAAGCCGGCCATAATAATTTGGATGAGGATAATAACGCTGATGATGAAATAAAAATGCATAAAAAGCCAACTAGGTTCGCCCATAACATAAGCTTATAACATGTTTCCTGCTTGCGATCTAAAGTAGCAGAGGAAATCCGCGAGTTTTTTTTGCTTATAACATATTTAAATAGCAGAGGAAGTCATTGCCGGAAGAAGAATTCAGCTCAATAAGAATGGGATCTAAATATATTACGCAAACCCTTGGTTCCATTTCTATCTAAGGCTCTGTTTGGGGGGACTTGTTTTCACCGGTCAAGCGGTTACGATCGCATGAACCGGTTCATAATTAAGGCCCGATTCATACGGTCGTAACCGCTTGATCGGTGAAAATAAGTCCTCCCAAACGGAGCCTAAATCACATATAAAGTGCACAAATGAGGTAAATGCTTGAAATGCTTGGGAAGAAGATCTCTCTAGAACTCCGGCCAATTGATTGAACTGGTTGAGATTTCGAGAGCAATTTTGACGGAGAGCGAAGAGGAGGGATGGTACTTATGGAGAGCAAAGTGTAGGGCAAGGTGGAAGGAACAGCCCAGGGTTGGAGGCGGGGTGGCGAACCGGGAGAGAGCGGAGGACGGCGCTTATGTTCGCACGGAGGAAAAAAAGTGGAGGTCATGGTCTGTCGCGGAAGAAGAGGGAGGGCCGAATGACGAAATTGGAATTGGGAATTGAATTTTAATTCCACTGCCCCAATTCTTCTCAAACGAACAGAGCCTTACGGAATCTTTCATTTTCCTTGTTGTGTCTTATAACTTAGCATTTTATTATTTCTTTCTACGGTAACTCTTCTGGATTCACGACTCGAGTTCTTTTGGTGGCTGGCTATATGCCAATTTATCAAGTTGTTGGTGAGTTGTAGGGATTTTTTGACATTCTGCCATCCTTTCAGATCCAAGTGGGTAAAGTTTAGGGTGTTTGATAAATCTATGTATATGAGTTTTCACAACAAAACTAGTTAATGACAATATAAATAACCTCTTTTGAATTATTTGTATAACTAAGATTGGATTATTCTTCACGGTTGTCAAGGCTAGACATTGAACTCTCTACTTGATACCTATGGTTTGATTCCAATCAATGGCAACAGGGGCGGATTCAGAGGGGGACTCGAGGGACACTGCCCTCCTCCTCCATTATTTTTCAAAATGATTAGTGTATTTGGATTCCTCTCGTCGAGGCAATGAATTTCGACTACTTATACATCAAAAATAGTGGCCAGATGAGGGAGAAACTGTAAGTTTTCCTAATTATGAGTAGACTAATTCATTCGAGTCATCTCGATCAAGTGTGTGCGTTAGTTCGAGTTTGTTTATATCTCCCGCGAGTCTGCGTCAAAATTGGTTTGCGTGAAAAATCGAAACCCGTGATAGGTGGGCTAGATTATTTCGACCTTCATTACGCGAGCTTGGTCTTCCCTTGGCACGTGCGGATTAATCGGTTTTAATTTGTGCGCGCGATTCATTTTACGTATGCACAAATTATAAATTTAGTGAAAGAGAATTTGGGGTGCTTTTAGTATTTTCTCCCCACTCTCTAAATCCCTCTCCTATTAAAGGGAATTAAAAGCCGATTATCTTGTAAGGAAAATCTGTCCGTGAACAATTGGAACAGTGGCTTGCGGTTACTGGCGTGACTTTTCCTGAACAGAGAACTTCCCACGATTTTTCTTCCTCAAAGTTTTTGATCCAGTGACAGAAGAAAGATCACGGCCTATTTTTTTTGGTGACTGTTATTAGCACTGCACTTTTGGATATTCGCACTTTATTTACTCTTAATTTTCCGTGCCTTTTGAAAATACTCCTTGTACATGCATTTTTAGGAAAAGTGTTCAACACGAAAGTTGTAGATCTCGTTGAGATCTACAACTTTCGTGTTGAACAATTTTCCTAAAAATGCATGTATAAAGCGTATTTCTAAAAATACGCTCAGATTTCGCGCCTTTTGAAAATACTCGTTGTACATGCATTTTTAGGAAAAGTGTTCAACACAAAAGTTGTAAATCTCGTCGAGATCTACAACTTTCGTGTTGAACACTTTTCCTAAAAATGCATGCACAAGGAGTATTTTCAAAAATCACGGAAAATTAAGAATAAATAAAGTGTGAATATCCAAAAGTGCAGTGCTAATAACAATCACCTTTTTTTTTTCTTCTATTTTGCTTTCTGGCCAATTTTGCCTAGTCGTGATTGGACATCGGACTGAACTCCCCTATTTTGTCTTTTTTTTCTCTCGTTGAGAGGACGAAGGCCAAGGATTTCTTTATTTCTTTTTTTTTTATTGCTGTTTAACATCACAAGGCTTCGTCAAGTTTTGGTTAAACTAGTCATTTGCTGAAGCATAATCTCAAGGGCTACCAACTAGGGCTGATATCGAGTCGAGTTCGAGCGATTTTGGCTCGGCTCGAAATCGAAATTTTCGACTCGAACTCGGCTCGAAATCGACTCGAAATCGAAATTGATTTCGAGTCGAGTCGACTCGACTCGAAATGGCTCGATTCCGAGTCGGCTCGAAATCGAATCGAGCCGGCTCGAAATCGAATTGAGTCAGCTCAAAATCGAATCGAGTCGGCTCGAAATCGAATCAAGTCGGCTCGAAATTTAGCATTTTTTTGGTTTATTCATAGTTTGGGCAAAATAAAATTGGGCAACGTATAAATTTAGCAAATGAAACACTTAAAGCCTTCATTCTTTTTATTTATGTTTAAATTTTGTTATTTTTAATCTTAAAATAAGAATATATTAGTAAATACATAATTTTTTAAATTAATTCGAGTTGATTCGAATCATATTTCGAGCGATTCAGGACTGGCTCGAAATCGACTCGAAATCAGATTCGAGTCAAATTGAATCGACTCAAATTGAGTCGAATCAATTTTAATCGATTCCGATTCGGCTCAATTTTCGAACGATTTTCGAGCGATTTTCGAGTTTCGAATATTATGCTCAGCCCTACTACCAACTTCAGTTTATGTCCTTCGATTCAATAAGCACCGCAAATTTCATTCGAAGGAATACAAGCGCACTTTTAAGAATGTCGGCCGTTATGCGACACAAAGCCGAGTCCAAAAATGATACGCATATTTAATTTCCTTTCCGCACTTAATCTTTGATATCGTACTGTATTTCTTTTATAAACTTCATTTTCAACATGGTTGCATAATTTTTACAAGCGATTAAATTTTTATTGTTGATTACATTATACCGTAGAAATTAATTAATTATGTTCATGTCGATCCTACTCGTATAGGCCACATCAAGTTGTTAATTATTCATTTGTCTCACTTCGTGAGCGTTTGTGACTTTATGCGCTTCGTTTTTAATTTCCATCAGAAACAACTCTGGTAAGATTAAAACGTTCAAAAATTTTTTTTAAGGAAGTTGATGTCTAACCTCCCATATTAAAATTTTTAGAACTTAATGACGCATTCAAAAAAAATTGTGCACCTACATTATCAATTTTCTAGATCCGTCACTGAACGGCAACAACAACAGTAACAACCATCGATCATGAACTCCCTACTTGATACAAACATACCATGATGTGGATTACTAAATAGTTTGTCATGACCTTTATCAAAGGTCAAGCAATTTTCTCAACCGATCCTCATCATATCACATCAGGTAAGCTTCTCAAAGTGGAATTTGCTTGAATTGCATGGAACTAGCATCCTAGTGTCCTTATCTCACATATACACTCCACCATATTCACCCATGATAAGTGAATTTTAGGTGCACAAAGGAAGACAAGAAGTCAGTCTCGAGTTTGTTTGCCTAAGCATCAAAGTCCATCCACGACTATGGCGTGATTATGTTGTGGACGACCGTCACGATGAGCCTCTAGAACCCTATAGAGGTCTCTTTCACCGAGATTATATCATTCCTAGTGATCTTCTTAATCTTCCGAAGACGGTCATGACGGAGGCTGAATTTCAGCAATGAGTTCTTAAAATGTTTGATCAATTAGATGCACAATTTGATGATCTATGCACTCGCATTGCCGCCATTGAGGGTTGCCGAGAGCACCCCACTTCCCAAAGCTGGAAAACTTCGCCCACTCCATCTGATATTCTATTAGAGGCAGAGCGGGTTGCCCTCCCAACACAGGATGTGTGGAATCAACCCCACGAGAGTCTGCTCCACTTAGAGAGTCTATCCTTGATTCTATATCTGTTAGCTCTCTATTGAGTGTGGACTTGTCGCACACTTCACCTGATAGCGCGCCGAGTCGCATCACGATCAGGAACCTAAAACTTAGTAGTGACCTTGAGGTAGCCACTTCCCTTTTTGAGACCATGATCCCTTCTGATGGTTTGCTTCTGGAGGACCATAACTCTGCTGATGGGTTCTTTGACGAATTCCCTATTGTGCCTCCAGATGAACCACCACGTCCTTGAGTGGATGAGATTCATGTAAGTGATACACTAGAGTTGCATTATAGTGTCGATGCCTACGATTTTCACTTTGGTGATCATCGTTTATATAAGAGCATTCTAGATATTTTTGGGGCATTCATGAATACTCGCCGCATTTATGACGAATTTTACACGCTGGAAAGCCGCTTCTCCCCTGCTCGTCTCCCTCCCCGCCCTGATCGACGACAGCGTGCGGTATTGTGCGAAGCTCAACGCCGTTCCATTTCCTCATCTTCATTGTCTCGTAGAACCACCAGCAAATGCCGCCAGTCACCACCAGTCATCCTTCTTCACTGTTCTTCTTACTCCAGCCCGTGTATCTCACCCATCTGCACCCTCTTTAACGTGGAACCACCATAAGTTCCTTCCAGTAACTGCAAACCTCCATTTTTGCTACCCCCTTCCCTCTTGAGTTATCGAATTCCTGTCCACATAGAAGTTCCATCTTTGTTTTCACTCTCATGGATCCACCTCCTGCTCATCCCCACCCCCGTTTCATGTCGCGGAACCACCCAAACTCCCTCTTGCTGCTCATTTATCTTGTTTACAGTTCCTCCTCACCACAACTACAATCGTCTACATCCTCATCCCGACAATTCCGACTCCACTGTCGCTACCATTCATCATTGTTTGTGAGTATTATCGTTTTTGTTATTTTTCTTGTATTAAATATTGTGACAATATTTCATTTCTATTTGTGAATTGAACACGTTATGTAGTTGTTTGAACTTTTCCTCTAATTCCTATAAAACTTATTTGTGCAAGTTATAGTGGAAGGTACCTCTTGTGATTGATCATGATTATTTGCTTGCGCGCACGAAATTTATTGTGGACACGGTGTTTGTTTTGCTAGCCGTATATAAAATTATATTTGCTAAAGTTGGATTCCGATTTAATTGAAACATATACACATCATCGCATTCATTTCACATTTGCAAGTAGTGTTACATTAACGTGTCGGCACTACACCAATAGTTCTTGAATGGAGAGGGGATTTCAATTTTAACTTTCAAATTTGCAAGATTTCTACCTCTGAACTAATATTTCGGGCGAACACTAAGGGCGTAGCTAGTATAGATCCAGGGGGGCACGTGCCCCCCTGATTTTTCGCGGATTACACCCACGCGGGCCAGGCGGATTTCCGCCCTTTTCATTTCTGCGCTAACCTGGCCGCAGCTACTCTCCTTCGCAGTTCGCCCGACATTCCCGCAATCCCGACGCTGCTCTCCTTCCCCCGTGACCCGGCGCCGGCGGTACCTCTTCTTCCTCATCTTCTTCTTCTTCTTCGGATTTTGCCCGGATTTCTCCTGTTCTTCTTCTTCTTCGGATTTCGCCCGGATTTACATTACTGATTTGGATACATTTGTGATTTGGATACATTTGTGATTTTACTGATTCAGTGATTTGATTTGGATAGATTTGTGATTGTACTGATTCAGTGATTTGGATACATTTGTGATTTAGATACATTTGTGATTCTTCGATTTCTGATTTGGAACAGAAATTGTGATTTTTGATTTGGATCAGAAATGGTGATTTCTGATTTGTATCAGAAATTGTGATTTCTGATTTGGATCAGAAATTATGAGATTACATACTTTGTATTCAAATCACTTAAATGTGAGATTACCTACTTTGTATCATTATTGTTAATATGAAGTTCATTTTACTTTAAAATTTACTTTTTAAAGCAAATAACTTTTAATTATTATTGTTATACATTTTTATAAACTATTATCGTAAAATAGTGCCCCCACTCAAGCAAAATTCTGACTACGCCCCTGGCGAACACTTCATCTTTCTCGACCACACACTTATATTTGCACTCATCAGTTCCCCCCTTGTCATTGTGAAGGCTACCAAATTGAAAGTAATATTGTTCGGCAATTGCAAGAGTGAAATGGAACACATTCTCGTGTTGCCGATTAAGTCTGCGTTTGGCACGTTGGCGGAGGTCGTGAACATGAGGGCTAAATTATCATTTGTTACCGCCCACAGAAGAAACTTCATACACTTTTATGTTCATATGGATGAAATTTTTTAGGTACCCATGCGTTTCCGACCACCACCTCTGTGCCAAAAGATGCCTAAACTTCACATGCTTCTTGTTTTTTTAAAGAAAATTCTCATTTAACAATCTAAACTATCAAAATTTTATTAATTGCATTTCAATTTTTATCCTCATTCTTAACAACATTAGATACACTTTGCAAAATGATATACCCATGTGTTAAAAGGTTGTTGTCTATGTGTTCTTAGAGGTGTCACTTAAAATCAAAAATTGAACCAGAACCGCAATGAACCAGATCAAATCATTCCTTAATTATTTGGGTTCCTGTTTGAATTTTGGAATTATGAACAATGGTGCGAGCGCGCATTTTATTATCCGAACCGGAACCAAAATAAAAATCACAACATAAATGTCTCGAGCAATTTCAAAATTTGAAATCTGAACCGGACAGAAGCAGAACCGAACCGCAATCTGTTTTTTTATTATTCTTTATAATATATATTTATTATTGTTGTTATAATACTTTTATATAATATTAATAATACATATTTATTGAAGGGGAGCCTTGGCGCCCCGATTGAGGTGTTGTCGTGTAACCATGAGGTCACGGGTAGTGGTGGGCAAATAACCCGGGCCCTGAAAGCCTGCTCGGGCCCGGCCCGGCAAAAGCCCGACTAGGCCCGGCCCGAGAAAAGCCTGTGTAAAGCCCCCAATTTTTCGGTATTTATTTTAATTCCCGTAGTGACCTATTTTTGGTGTTAGGGCGTTACGTTGACGCGTGTTTAGCAGGTGCTGTGGTTAGAGCATGGTTTTGCTCAGTAGGTTTTTTAGTAGGGCTGGGTTTTAGCCTGTTTGCAAGATTTCTTTGCGAGCTGAGTCTGTTTTGGTGACTCGGTGGAGACTTTTTGGGAATGTTTGTGTTTTGGATTCGGGAGGTATTTACCCGAGTTTGGTTTGTCGGATTTCGATTTTGACTTCGCCGTTGGATTTGTAGCGCCGGTATTTAGCTACAGTGCGATTTTCGTAGAAATCTGAGGTCATTTGGATTGATTAGTCGTTTCGACGTTATTTAATTAGGTAATAATATATTATATTATAATTATTAGTATAAATAGGAGATCGGTCACGTCGAACCCTACCCACTACTGTTCATCATCTTCCTTAACCCGACGGCGTTGTTTCGCGAAAGAGAGGAGTTCAGCGGGCTTGGCGTGTTTTCGGCCGGCGATTTCCAGAGGTCCGGTTGTCGGATTCGTCAATAGATTAGAGATTTGGAAAGCTCTCGGCGAGGCTACGCGATCATGGTAAGTTTTCCCCGTTTCTCCGAAGTTTCGAGGCAAGTGGATTTTCTCCCCTTGCATGTCCATTCTTTGCTTATTTTCTTCCTCTCCCTCCTCCCCCCTTAGAGAGTAGGATTAGTATCATTTGAATCATGAAAGAACCCCCTAGGTTAGGGCAAGATTTCGGCCAAAACCGTGGAATTTGGTTTTGCAGCTTAAGGGAAATTCGGCGAGTTAGGTAAGTTAAATTCGTCGAGTATCTTGGGTCAGTTCGTCGAGTATCGACGTTAGGGATTCGTCGAGTATAGTTGATAAGATCGCCGGGTATGATGAAGTCTAGCCTAAGTATAGATTCGTCGAGTATAGGATGCCTCTTTAGCCCAAGTGTTTTTCGGCGAGTATCGTCGAGGAATACTCAGTCGTCGATTATTGTAGAATTGCCAAGGAAGATTCGAAGTATGTCATAGGAATTCGTCGAGTATCACTAGTTCATTTTCGCCAAGTAGTATAGAATTTGTCGAGTATCGCTGTAAATTGTCGGGTATACTCGCCGAATGGGCCAGGACTTAGAATTTTTCTTTTCGTCGTTTTTGTCTGATTCGTCGAGTTTGGTCCTTAGGGCTTATCTTGGGTATTTTTGTCTCGTTTGTCGTGGGAAGTGTTTAGACTTTGGTATTAAGGTTTTGCTGGTTTTCTTGGTGGTGTTTTTAACGGCTAGATCGACAGTGGATAAAGGACCGCCAATTGGACGTCGTTTCGTGAATCATTGCACGTGATAGTTTGTTTTGGGTCTCTGTTTACAGGTTATTTAGGTGTGTTGGACCTTGTGTCCGACACCGTGGTTCCTCTGAGACATTTGGGTATGGTAGTTTAGTATTGGACGTTTTGGTCGCCGACTCAGATCTGTGGTTTTACCAGTGTTAATGATTCACATGTTTAGGACCGTGTAGTTCTTTTTCCTTCTATAGTTTGGCTTTTCGTTGGCTGTTTGCTTTTGCAGGTTTGAGTGAAGCATGATAACTTATCGCACTTGGTGCATTTTGCTTACTTTATTGATGAGTACTTTTTCATACTTATCTCTCTTGTTGAATTAGTATTTGAGGTTGTCAGCTCTTCTTATATTAGGATTTGGTAACCCCTTCTATTTTTACTTGTTTGATATCTTCTGTCCCTTTTTGCCACTTGTATTTTCTTGCTGAGGTGTTCTTTCTTTGAATGCCTTAGGTTCAGAGCAGTAGCCGGTTGAGCGGCTAGGTTTGGGAGTTTGCTAGTGGACTGCTTTGTTGTATAGGTTTTCCTCACTCTTATGAGGTAGTTTTTTGTTGTTTTCTTGTTAGTACAGACATACATACTTTTCAGTGGGTTCGTGTCAGGTTGTTGACGCCCACTGGTGAGTTTCTTTTGGGATGCTAAGTATTTTGCTAAGCTGATAGTTTGTCTATTTTTGTGATTATTTTTACTTGCTCTCTGGTAATGTTTTATGTTATGTTGCATGTTAGATATTTTAACTTATAAAAGTATTACTACTAGTATTACATACATGTCATCTTTCTAAAACTAAGATACTATCTTCTAGCTAATGTAAATACTATTTTGTACTTATAATAAATCTAGAGTCTTGCAAAACATGAGTTGTCCTATGAGAATGTTTATACTCATGTAGGACGTCTAACCTTGTAAATAAAGTATTTTTTGTAGCATATAACTATCTTTTCTCGTGGACTAGATGAGCCACTAAGCCGAGGGATACGGCTAACTGCTTAACTTAAACTGGATTTTCTCTAAATAACTTATATGTTGAAGCCAAAAATAACCTCAACAAATGTTCACGAACCAAAGTGCAGTCAATGCCTACTTCTCTCAAACCTCGACCCCTGACAGGCTGCTAAGGCCCTAACACAGACCCAAAGCCTCAGCTGGGAGGTCCCACCACACACCCGGAAGATCTCTGAGAGCTTCCCCTCTAAAGCCAAATGCTGGGCTGGGAGCTCTTCAGAAGGCACTAGAGTGGGAGGAAAAAATGATAAGTCTGCCTTCCAAAGAGCCCATATGGGTCTTTTTATAGTCTTCCTTTGACCTGAAAATACTGAAATACCCCTGAGGGGTCTGCCAATAGCCAAATCCCGCTGTCATTCCAAGGGCATTTGGGTAATTTTACCTCGGGATAATATACATTATAAACTAATCCCCTTTACGAGCGCCGGGCCCTACCACGTGGGCCCACTTGGCGAGAACCCTGGCCGAGAAGGCTCTCGCTGGACCCCCACCCGGGCCAACCTTGGCGAGACCCCTTGCCAGGGAGGTTCGCGCTCTTCACGGTCTTTAAACTATCGCGACCGAAGGCCTACCTGGGGCCTTCTCGCCTCCCCTGGGCGGGAGCCAGCCCTAAGGCGGAAGCTTCCGTGGTCAGGCCCTCTGCTTCGGTCGTTCGACGATCTCTCCTGCCGAGAGGTCGACCATCTGCCCTGGTCGGTCGACGATCTCTCCTGCCGCGAGGTCGACTATCTGCCCTGGTCGGTCGACGATCTCTCCTGCCGCGAGGTCGACGATCTGCCCTGGTTTCCTCAGCTTTCGCCTGCCCTTGGCGAGAGCTCCTATAGGGCGAGAACTCCACAAGTATGCCTCAGGGTTAACCCGAGGTTAGCCTGAGACTAACCCAATCCTGACCATTGAAGCCTTTGGGTCCCTCCCAGCGAATATGGGGTTGTACACAATCCCCGCTCTTTTCGAGCTAGCCCTGCGCTCGACAAGACAAGTCCAACCCCCGAAATATTCGCTGGACACGTGCCAACTAACCAAGGGAATCTTTTGGTGGGTCCTACTGCGGCTATAAATATGCACCGATAGGCGACCATATGCCTCGCCCTTGAAATACTGTTTTTACGACTGAGCTCTCGCCCCTTGGGACCTTTGCGCGAGCTTACCATGCATCCCAAACGTGCTGCCAAACCGCTTCCGCAAGACCTCCAAGACCGATTAGCCGATGCCCAAGCGCGGGCCTTGGCTAACTGTGCGGCGGTGGCTCCATGGTTAGCGAAAAAGACTTCAACCGCCGGGCCTTTGGAGCTGAAGAAGAAGGAAAAGAAAAGGGCGAAGGCGGTCCGGCGGGACCTTTCTCGCGAGAACAGGGATCCTCCTTCCCCCACTCCCAATCCTGCGGGAGATCCTTCCCCACAGAAGGTAAGCCTTTCGCCCGTGTCTACCGAGCTGACTGTGCATTAGATTCGATGATTAAAGCATGCTTTCGCAGGAGTCTGCTCCCAATAATGACGCCGAAATTCCGCCCAGCTCTTCGAACCTACCCGCTCATCCCCCAGAGGACCAAACACGGGTCTCGGAGAGGATTCCTCCAGCCGAGACCGGAACGATAGGTACATTTTCCCTTGTCAATATTTCAACCCGACCCTTTCTTTTCTGAACCGTCTTCTCGCAGTGCCAGCTCCCGCCGACTCGGGTTTAACCACCCGGGAAGATGAAGCGAGAACCGTCGAAGTGCCTCCCGCGGTGGCCAATCCTATCCTGCAGGCGGGAGGGGCGGCTTCTGAACTTTCCGCTACTCTCAAGGATGCTGATCGTCCCTTGAGAGAAGACAACTCCCCTCATGCTTCCGGCCAGGCCGGGATCATCGTGCGCGAGCCCTTCCGCCCGGGGCTGGGCAAGCCTCTTCACCTCCTTTATGGAACCAACGGAGGGGCCGGGCCTTCTCGTCCAACTTTGGTTGACGGTTCTCGCCCAGCCGCAGGTATGCGAAAACTTTTCTGGACTGTTGATTGTCATGCCTTGACCAAAATTCTCGTGTGTTTCTTCCGCAGGTGATCCTGGCTTGCGGTCGGGAGTCAACGAGGAAGGAGAAGAAGAGGAAGAAGAAGACGAGGAAGAAGAGGATGAAGAGTCCCCTCTCCCTTCGTCTGGCGAGATAGAGGAAACCCTGAACAGTGCTGGGAGCGCGAAGGGGAGACGGAGGAAGATCTCGGTCATCCTGGCCAAGCTTATCCGGCGAGACCGAGCCCATACTGCCGCGGCGAAAGCATTCCGCGAATCTGTGGAGCAAAGGCTGGAGGCTCTGGAGCGGGATTTCTTCTTGGGCGAGACTGATTGCCCGCGCGGGCCTTCCGCCGAGTCTTCGCCAGGGAGGTGCATCTCGCAGATCCGGGATTACGCCAGGCGGATCAACCTTGGGTGTACCACGCTATCGTCTTACTTCAACCCGTTGGCGCCCCCAAGAACTAGGCGGCGAGAACGGGGACGATGGAGCTGGAAGCCCTACTAGCCTTCACGCTCTGAATCTCAATGTATCTCTTTTTTCTTCTTCTTTTTTCCAATGTATCTGTAATAAACATTATTACCAATTAAGTTTTATCCAGCTTGCGCTAGCGAGAATCCCGCTTCTACTCATGTCTCTCTTTTCCTTTTTCTTTTTATCGCTCTGCGAGGCTTTTTAATTAAGACGCTTACACCAATCTAGGATGCTTGCGCTGATCTAGGAGGTTTGCGCCAATCTAGGAGGCTTGCGCCAATCCAGGTAGTCGCGTCGAAACCCGAAGCGACCGTTGACCGCTGTCATCCCGAGGGGGAGAACCGAGGCGTCGTTAGCCCGGATTCTGATAGCTGTACTCCGCTGTCACTTTCTCTCTCTGCCGGATGAACTCATGATGATTACGATTCCCTATAAATAGAGAAGTCTACCAACCGCATTTACTTCTTCGATCCGGAACCTCAGCCTTCCCTCCGTGCTCTCGCGTTCCTGCTTCCGCTTCGACCCCCCTCCAGCTCTCGCTCTTACTCACGAACCAGCCATGCCTGGCGAGAACAAGGGTCGCGCCCATTGCGCGGAAGCCTTCCAGAAACACCTCTTCCCTTCCTGCAAGCTCACCCTTGACGAATACAACATGATCGTCGACCGCTACGTTCCCGCCGGCTTCTCAGCGCGGAACCCGGGGAATCACGATAGGGTGAATACTCCCGGGGCGGGAGAGCTTGCCATCCCCCTCGAGCATTTCGAGGTGGGCTTCCGCCTCCCCCTTTGGCCGGAGGTTCGGCTAGCTCTCCGCTATTATGGGGTGGTTCCCGCCCAGCTAAATCCGAACTCAGTCGCGATACTTATAGCATTCATATGCTATATGCGATCCGAGAGGATCGAGTTTAGCCTGCCCATCTTCCGGAAGCTATTCAACTTCCGTGCCAAGGGGGGGTAGTTTTCTTCTCTGGACAACAGCTCGAGGTTACCGGTCTCGCCAACAAGCACCACCATTGGGGCGAGAAGTTCGTTTACGTCAGCGGGGACTTCGGCAACGTCCCACTTCAGCCCGTCCAGTATGAAGACGCTGCCTACAAGCCGCCCGCTCTGGGATCGCGCGAGAGCGCAATCCTGGAATTCTTCGGGACCAAGGAGTTCGACGTCCCCTATCTTCGGCGGGACGTCGACTCCCTCCCACTTGTTCACTCGGGCGAAGGTACGGTCTCGCCTCAGATTCCCTTTTTTATCAAAGATTTTCTTGCGCTGAAGTGCTAAAGCGTTTTAACTTTGCAGGAGAGCGGGAGGTCCCTCTGCGCCAACCCTTCGCTGAAGGCCGGGGTGTTGAGGGTCTGGCGGCGAGAGGCTCCCTTGCGCTCGCGGAAGCTAGCGCCAGCGCCTGCCGAGAAGATCCAGCCCCTCCCTTGCCGCCACCGGCCAAGAAGCGGAAGGTCACCCTTCCTCCTCTCCGAACGCTGAAGAGGCCGAAACCCTCCGCCCTTGAGAAGGGGAAAGCCCCGGCCGTCCCGCCTGTCCAACCTCCTCCAGAGGGCAGGTCCTTTGAAGCGATCCTTCAGAGGGCCAGCGAGATGGATGCCGCCGCCAAGAGCCGTGCCGAGGCTTCTACCGGGAACCCCTCGGCCGCGAGCGAGGCTGGGGGAGAAGTGGTCGCCGCCGAAACCTCCGCCAGCGTCCCGCCACAGGAGGTGCCGAGAGGGCACCGGAACTTTGGTTTCGGCGTTAGGTACGCCGACTCGGAGGGGAAGCCTCAGATGGAATGGGACCCTGAGTCAAACTCGATCAGGGTTTCGACCCTCCTTCCCAGATGGGCGGAGGGGGAAAATGTGACCGGCGAGGCCTTCTCGCTTGGATATGGTCTCTACAGCCGGGCGGATGCCGGCGTGTTTGACCAGATGTCCACCCGCCTCCTAGCCTTCGACGCCACCCGGGCCATATTGCGCGCGTTCGAACTTACGCATATGTGTGTGCGTCGAGGCATCACCATTGACAAGAACTTCACTGATATGCGCAAGGCGAGGGAGGACGCGATGGCTCGCGCGCACGCCGCGGAAGAAGAACTCGCGAGAGCTCAACAGGAGCTCGCGGATGCTCGACTGGCGCTGTCTCTGCGCCCCGCGACCGAGGTAGGCGAGATCCTCCTGAGCCCTTGCCCCCGTTTCCCCGAAGTTACCACTGTGTAATGTGTCTAGACTGAATTCATTTAATCCTTTTGCAGGATTCTGCCCAAGTCAGGGAGCTTCGCGCAGAGCTGGCCAACGCGCGCTGCGAGAGCGTCCTCTTGAGGGAACAGCTCCGCGCAGAGCTGGCGAAGGTCCCGCCTCCGGAGCTAGATGCAAGGCTGCGGAGTCGTTACCTCTCGGAGTATAACGTGGACAAGCTGCTTCAAGCCAACGCTCAGGCGACCGTCAAACTGACGCTCGAGACGCTGCGAGACGTCGAGCTGCTCCGGGAGGACGGCGCGACCATCGACGCTCGCCAACTTCTCCCTTGGCTCTACGACCCAGTTCCCAAACCCCCGGGCGCGCCGGACTCGCCTCTCTCAGACGCCCCGAGGTCTTCTACCGCCGTTGGCGAGACATCCGAAGAGGGCTCTGGCGATGACTCCAGCGAGAGCACCAGTGGGGATTACAGCGCGTCCCCTTAAGGTGTCTTTTATTTTGAATACCCTTTTGTAATGAGCGAGAAGCTCCTCACTTCTGTAATTAACTTTATATAAAGTAATGTTTCATTTTTCACTGTCATTGTGTGTTTTAAACGTATATTACTCTGCCGAACGGCTTCCGCGCGAGCTCCCGCCGAGACCCTTAGTCTCTTTAGGGTGACCTTCCTTAGATATCGGTTAGGCGGGAACCTTGCGCCGTTGATTAAGTCGTCCTGCCCAGGTCCGCCGGGAGCCTCCTTTTGCGAGAACCCCCCCTTCAACCGAGACCTTTACTGGCCGCGACCTTTGAGCCGAGACCCTTACTGGCCGAGGCCTTTGGGGCGAGACCCTTACTGGCCGAGACCTTTAGGGCCTTGCCTTCAGTCTAGGTCAGGGTCCTTCCCTCGTATTTTTCCAACCAATTAAACCCCTACCCCACCGGCGAGCCGTCGGACCTGCTAGCTTATATGGGAGCCTGCGCAGCGGGTCTACCGGGGTTCGAGCCGAGCTCGTTGTAACGTAGTAACTACCAACCAAGAACCAAGGATCAAAAAGTCAAGGACTCCACCTATCCCCCGCAGGCGAGCCTTCGGACCTGCCCGCTTGATGAGAGCCTGCACAGCGGGTCTACCTGGGGCCGAGCCGAGCTCGGGGTGTCGTAGAAGTGGCTAAGAACAAAGTATCACAAGAGCCAACCTTTCCCCCACAGGCGAGCCTTCGGACCTGCCAGCTTGATGAGAGCCTGCGCAGCGGGTCTACCTGGGGCCGAGCCGAGCTCGGGGTGTCGTAGAAGTGGCTAAGAACAAAGTATCACAAGAGCCAACCTTTCCCCCACAGGCGAGCCTTCGGACCTGCCAGCTTGATGAGAGCCTGCGCAGCGGGTCTACCTGGGGCCGAGCCGAGCTCGGGGTGTCGTAGAAGTGGCTAAGAACAAAGTATCACAAGAGCCAACCTTTCCCCCACAGGCGAGCCTTCGGACCTGCCAGCTTGATGAGAGCCTGCGCAGCGGGTCTACCTGGGGCCGAGCCGAGCTCGGGGTGTCGTAGAAGTGGCTAAGAACAAAGTATCACAAGAGCCAACCTTTCCCCCACAGGCGAGCCTTCGGACCTGCCAGCTTGATGAGAGCATGCGCAGCGGGTCTACCTGGGGCCGAGCCGAGCTCGGGGTGTCGTAGAAGTGGCTAAGAACAAAGTATCACAAGAGCCAACCTTTCCCCCACAGGCGAGCCTTCGGACCTGCCAGCTTGATGAGAGCCTGTGCAGCGGGTCTACCTGGGGCCGAGCCGAGCTCGGGGTGTCGTAGAAGTGGCTAAGAACAAAGTATCACAAGAGCCAACCTTTCCCCCACAGGCGAGCCTTCGGACCTGCCAGCTTTATGAGAGCCTGCGCAGCGGGTCTACCTGGGGCCGAGCCGAGCTCGGGGTGTCGTAGAAGTGGCTAAGAACAAAGTATCACAAGAGCCAACCTTTCCCCCACAGGCGAGCCTTCGGACCTGCCAGCTTGATGAGAGCCTGCGCAGCGGGTCTACCTGGGGCCGAGCCGAGCTCGGGGTGTTGATGAAGATAACCAAACCTCCCCCGCAGGCGAGCCTTCGGACCTGCCAGCTAGATGAGAGCCTGCGCAGCGGGTCTACCTGGGGCCGAGCCGAGCTCGGGGTGTTGATGAAGATAACCAAACCTCTCCCCCACAGGCGAGCCTTCGGACCTGCCAGCTAGATGAGAGCCTGCGCAGCGGGTCTACCTGGGGCCGAGCCGAGCTCGGGGTGTTGATGAAGATAACCAAACCTCTCCCCCACAGGCGAGCCTTCGGACCTGCCAGCTAGATGAGAGCCTGCACAGCGGGTCTACCTGGGGCCGAGCCGAGCTCGGGGTGTTGATGAAGATAACCAAACCTCTCCCCCACAGGCGAGCCTTCGGACCTGCCAGCTAGATGAGAGCCTGCGCAGCGGGTCTACCTGGGGCCGAGCCGAGCTCGGGGTGTTGATGAAGATAACCAAACCTCTCCCCCACAGGCGAGCCTTCGGACCTGCCAGCTAGATGAGAGCCTGCGCAGCGGGTCTACCTGGGGCCGAGCCGAGCTCGGGGTGTTGATGAAGATTCCTTCAACCAGGCCTATCCTATCACTGAGACGAGGAGTCATAGTCAGTTAAAACAAAAACGTAAAGATAGCTCACTCAGCGATAGTCGACATTCTGAAATAACTTATTGAAAATGCAATAGTTGTTTACAACATTACAATCCTTCTTTCCCTCTTACGGGTAGAAGCGCTTCAGGTCATCACCATTCCAGGTGTGACTCAAGGTCCTTCCCTCCGCATCCTGGAGATAATAGCCTCCGTTAACCAGAGCCTTCTCTACAATGTAAGGCCCTTCCCAGCTAGGGTTGAGCTTACCAACCGCGGCCGACCTTCCCGCAGCGTCGACCTTTTTCAGTACTAGATCCCCCTCGGCGAATTGCTTGACTCTGATGTGCTTATCGAAGTACCGGGCCATTCGCCGTTTTATTTCTTCTTGCCTGATGGCGGCAACATCTCGCAGCTCTTCCACCATATCTAACGAGAGGCGCAACCCTTCCTCATTCTCCACCCTCCAAGCTTCGCTTCCCTCAGCTGCGGCCGCGACCCTCGGGGACCGAACCTCGAACTCCACAGGGAGGATGGCCTCACACCCATGAGAGAGCTTGAAGGGGGTCTCTCCTGTGGCCGTGTTCGGAGTTGTTCGCAAGGCCCACAGGACGGAAGGGAGCTGTTCCACCCAGCTACCCTTCAAGTTTTCCACCTTCTTTTTGAGCAAGTTGACAATGACTTTGTTTGCCGCCTCCACCTGGCCATTGCTCCGTGGATGATGGACAGAGGCGAACCTGAGGTCAATTCCCAATTGGGTGCAGAAACTAATGAATTCTTCGCTGGCAAACTGAGGACCGTTGTCCGTCACTATCGCTTGGGGCAATCCGTGCCTGCAAATGATTTCCCCCCAAACGAAGTTTCTGATGACCTGGGAGGTTACCTTGGCTAACGGCTTGATCTCCAGCCATTTGGAGAAGTAATCAATCATAACTAGGAGGAACCTCCTCTGCCCGCTAGCTGGGGGGAAGGGTCCAACCAGATCCATTCCCCAAATGGCGAAGGGCCATGGCGCCGTGATGCTTCGAAGCCTTTGGGCGGGCAAGAGCTGGAGAGGAGCGTGTACTTGGCACTTCTGACACCTCCTTGCGAATTCAGTTGTATCCTTCCTTAGGGTCCGCCAGAAATATCCCTGCCTTACCACCCTTGCTTCCAATGTCCTTCCCCCAGAATTACTGCCGCATTCTCCAGAATGCACCTCTTCCAGGATCCTCGGGACTTCCTCCTCGGTTACGCATCTCGCGAGGAGCCCTGACAGCATCTTCCGATGCAAGCTCCCCTCCAGCATCAGGTAATGAGCCGCCTTGTGCCTAAAGCTCTTTGCATCCTTAACTTCTTCCGACAGTTCTCCCGTGGTCAGGAAAGTTACCAACGGATCCACCCATGAGGACCGCCGATTCACTTCCATCAACTCCCCCTCTTCAATGGCTGGTCGGAACAGTTCGGTTAGGGTACCTCCTCCCCGAGGCCCGAACTTCGCTAATCAATCAGCTGCCGCGCTTTCCTCCCTGGGGACATGTTGAATAGAGAATGAACGAAAACCCCCAATGAGGGCTCTTACCTTAGATAGATACCTCGCGAGAGTCGGCTCCCGGGCCTCAAACTCGCCTCGGATCTGTGATGCTACCACCATCGAGTCGGTGAAGGCCTCCACATCCTGGATTTCCAGCTCCTTTGCCAAGCGAAGGCCAGCGATCACAGCCTCATACTCTGCTTGGTTGTTGGTTACAGGGAAGTGGAAAGTCACTGCTTGCTCTATGGTAACTCCCTGAGGGCTTACCAACACCACACCTCCTCCCAGGGAGTGCCTTCCTGAGGCCCCGTCGACCACCATCTTCCACGCTTCTTGCGGCCTTGGCTCTTCAGTCTCGGCCTCGGTAACATAGTATGCCAGAAAATCCGCTACGGCCTGGGCTTTGATGGAGAGCCTCGGGACGAAAGAGATGTCAAACTCGCTTAGCTCGATGGACCACTTCGCCAACCTTCCTGAATGTTCCACCCCCTCCAAGACCTTGCGAAGGGGATGGTATGTTACCACCCTAATCGAGTGTGCTTGAAAGTAAGGGCGAAGCTTCCTAGCTGAGATGACCAAAGCATATGCTAGCTTCTCCAGGATGGGGTATCGGAGCTCCGCCTTTTTTAAGATTCGGCTTACATAATAGACGGGTAATTGCTTCTTCCCCTCTTCCCTAACCAAGACGGAGCTCACTGCCTCTCCTCCCACTCCGAGATACAAGGCTAGGTCCTCCCCCTCCTTCGGGCTTTGAAGTAACGGAGCTTGGGAGAGTTGCCTCTTCAGCCCCTGAAAAGCCTCTTCACACTCGGCCGTCCATTCGAATGCTTGGTTGCCACGAAGTACCTTGAAGAAAGAGGAACATCTATCCCCTGACCGAGAGAGGAACCTGCTCAGCCCGGCCAACTTCCCGGTCAAGCGCTGGACCTCCTTGGCACTGCGAGGCGATTCCAGGTCTAGGATAGCCTGAACCTTATCAGGGTTAGGCTCTACCCCCGCGGGAGTCAAGAGGTGTCCGAGGAATTTCCCGCGACTAGTCCCGAAGACACACTTCAAGGGGTTCAACCTCATCTTGAACCTTCGCAGGGTGGCAAATGTCTCCTCCAAGTCTCGCAGGTGGGAATCAACACACTTGCTCTTGACCATGAGGTCATCCATATAGACCTCCAGGTTCCTTCCCCTTTGATCTCGAAAGATTCGATCCATCATACGTTGGTACGTCGCCCCTGCGTTCTTCAATCTGAAGGGCATCATCTTATAGCTGAAGCATCCCTCTCTCGTGATGAAGGAAACATCTTTGACATCAGGAGGGTGCATCCGGATCTGGTGATAACATGCGCCATTTTCCTCCTCCCTTCATCACCATTACCACATTGGAGATCCAGCCTGGATATTGGATCTCTGAGATGAAGCCTGCGTCCAGGAGCTTTTGGACCTCCTCTCGGATGGGGGCTTCTAGCTTAGTGGCGATGGCCCTCATCTTTTGGCGTATGGGGAGGGCTCTGGGATCCAGGTTCAAGCGATGACAGGCCACGTCCGCGTCGATGCCCGGCATGTCTGCCGCGCTCCAAGCGAAGATGTCGACGTTGCTTTGGATGCAGGCTCGCATCCGCTCCTGATCCTCAAGGCTCAAGCCTCCGCTGATCCGAATCCTTTGCGCCTCCCCCGCTCTTGTAAGCACCTCCATCTCCACCACCTCTTCGGCCGGCTCCAGCCCTGACCGCTCCCAACTTACCCTTGCCTCTTCCTGCTCAAACTCGAGCTCCTCTCCCCCAACCTCATCGACTTCCATCGCCTCCTCCAGACTCTCCTCCTGCCTCTGCTCTTCTTCCTCCATCACTCCTCTCGCCTCTTCTAGGCTGATCTCCTCCACCTCTGCCAACTCCTCAACAACCTCCATCGCCTCTCCCAGGCTTATCTCCCCTTTCTCAACCCCTTCCTGCTCAGCCATCTCCTTCTCCAACTCCTCTGCCTCCGCCATCCACGACACGGTATTAACCGCCGTCACATAGCATTGCCTTGCCATCTTCGGATCCCCCCTGATCCTAACCTGCACCCCTCCATTGTTGAACTTGAGGCATTGGTGGTACGAGGAGGGTACACAGCGAAAGGCGCTGATGAGGGGGCGCCCAAAGATGGCATTGTAACTACTCGGGGCGTCCACGATTACGAACCGACAGTTCCGTGAGACGCCCCCAAGCCTCACATGCAGGCCTACTCCTCCTTCCACCTCTTTCCTTTCTCCGGAGAAGCCAAAAAGCGGTCCATCAGAAGCCAGGACCCTTTTTCCTTCCACCCTCATCTCATCGAAAGCCTTCTTGAAGATCACATTCACCGAGCTCCCATTATCCACCAGTATCCGGGAGACGGTGTAGTTCTCCACCGCTGTCTGGATCACAAGCGCGTCGCAGAACGGATCCTTGTAGTCTGGCATATCCGCGGATGAGAAAGTGATCTTCTCCTCTGGGGGGGAGCCTGGGAGGTCGAGGCGACCCCTCGGCGGAACATGGTTTGAAGGCTCCCCTTGCGGGTTGCCTCGATCCCTACTCCCCCGTGGATCACTCCGATCCCTCCTCGGGTCCCCACGTCAATCCTGTCTTCACATCTGTCCTCCACCTCTTCCCGCTGTACTTCAACGATCCTTACAGGCGGATCCTGCCTTCTGGCCCCTCTGGCCCCTCTAATCTCCAAAAACTCTGGGCATGTGGCTGTTGCGTGACCTTCCTCCTGATGGAAGTCACAATAAGGCAACCCCACTCTGCCCCCTCTTCCTTCTCCTCCTCCCCTTCTTCCGGCTCCCCGAAATCTTCTTCCTCTTCCCCTTCCCACCTCCATAGCCTCCTGCGGCGGTGGGAAATGACCCCTTGGTCCTTGTCGCCATCCTCCCTGCTCCAGCCTTCTGGGCTCCCGGAAGTTATCTCTTCCCTGAAGTCCTCCCTGGCCCTGGGGGCGACCCTCCTGAGGCCTCCAACCCAGTCGGTTGTTTGGCTCCCTGGCCCCCCCATGTTGTTGCCCCTGCCCTCGGGGCTCTTCTCTTCTCCTATCTTCCCTCGGCTCCCTCTGCTCTCTCTGCTCTCTCTGCTCTCTCTGCCTTCCCACCACCGGCTCCTTCACGTCGTCCTCGGTCAACCTGGCCAGCTTCCTCGCAAACGCGGGGTTTGCCCTCTCGAAGTCTATCTCCTTTGCTGCCCTCTCCATGAGCTCCTCAAAAGAGAGAGGGGACACTCTCTTCAACTCCATGCTGAAAAACCCTGGTCTCAGCCCCAGGGTGAAGGCAAGCATCAGCGCGTACCCCGGGACCTCCTGGACCAGGAGAATCTCCTCTTGGAACCGGTCAACATAATGACCCAGCGTCTCCTCCGGCCCTTGCCTCACTGCAAACAGGCATTCAGCCTCCTTCTTCCGCTTCTTTGAAGTCGAGAACCTCAGCAAGAAACCTCTGCACAGATCTTCGAAACTGTAGATGGAACTCGCCGGCAACTGGTGGAACCAGTCCCTGGCCTTCTCTTTCAGAGTGATGGCAAAAAGCCTACACTTGAAGGCATCCGACATTTGCCTGATGGACACCACGTCCTCGAACCATTGCACGTGCTGAACCGGGTCATCCTTCCCGGTGTAGTAGGTCATGTCCGGCTCCCGGAACCCCTCCGGCACTGGAGCCGAGACAATAAGCTCGCTAAAGGGGGTCTCGCCTCCCGCCTGGCGAGAAGGCCCGTCTCGCGACCTCGGTTGGCTGGACCGGTCCGCGAGACCATGCCCAGGGAAGAGTTCCCGCACCGTCGCCTCCTTCTCGCCCAGATCCGCCGGAAGCTCCTTCTCGAGACGTTGGCCTGGGAAAAGCTCCCGCGCGGCTACGTCCCTCTCGCCTGCCTCCACCGGGACCTCCTTCCCGGGGCGCTGCCCTGGAGCATTCTCGCCTAGCAGCGGAACCACCTCCACCGGAACCTGCGGCGTCTCCCACTCATTCCTTGCCGAGAAGGCCAAGTTGATCGTCTGCATGACTTCCCGCCTGAAGTCCTCGAACATTTTCTTCGTCGCCTCGTCCACCCGGGTGGGGGATCCTCCTGCGCCTGATCCTTCACCTTCGCCTCCTGCCATGGGACTTAACTCGAGATTTTCTTACACCGGCTGCGTCCACGCTCACCGCACCAGAACTGTTGAAGCCAAAAATAACCTCAACAAATGTTCACGAACCAAAGTGCAGTCAATGCCTACTTCTCTCAAACCTCGACCCCTGACAGGCTGCTAAGGCCCTAACACAGACCCAAAGCCTCAGCTGGGAGGTCCCACCACACACCCGGAAGATCTCTGAGAGCTTCCCCTCTAAAGCCAAATGCTGGGCTGGGAGCTCTTCAGAAGGCACTAGAGTGGGAGGAAAAAATGATAAGCCTGCCTTCCAAAGAGCCCCTATGAGTCTTTTTATAGTCTTCCTTTGACCTGAAAATACTGAAATACCCCTGAGGGGTCTGCCAATAGCCAAATCCCGCTGTCATTCCAAGGGCATTTGGGTAATTTTACCTCGGGATAATATACGTTATAAACTAATCCCCTTTACGAGCGCCGGGCCCTACACGTGGGCCCACTTGGCGAGAACCCTGGCCGAGATGGCTCTCGCTGGACCCCCACCCGGGCCAACCTTGGCGAGACCCCTTGCCAGGGAGGTTCGCGCTCTTCACGGTCTTTAAACTATCGCGACCGAAGGCCTACCTGGGGCCTTCTCGCCTCCCCTGGGCGGGAGCCAGCCCTAAGGCGGAAGCTTCCGTGGTCAGGCCCTCTGCTTCGGTCGTTCGACGATCTCTCCTGCCGAGAGGTCGACCATCTGCCCTGGTCGGTCGACGATCTCTCCTGCCGCGAGGTCGACTATCTGCCCTGGTCGGTCGACGATCTCTCCTGCCGCGAGGTCGACGATCTGCCCTGGTTTCCTCAGCTTTCGCCTGCCCTTGGCGAGAGCTCCTATAGGGCGAGAACTCCACAAGTATGGCTCAGGGTTAACCCGAGGTTAGCCTGAGACTAACCCAATCCTGACCATTGAAGCCTTTGGGTCCCTCCCAGCGAATATGGGGTTGTACATTATAGATCTTTCATAATGTGTTAAGTTGGAGTATTGTCTGAGCATCTGCAGTTATCCCCTACTGACGTGGAATCATGACGCGTGTTTTCTCTTACTCTGATATATCGTTAAATATAGGGAAAATGCGGGTTGTGACAGTTGATATCAGAGGGATAGGTTGTTTGGCAGTTGGTCGAACAACTATCTCAGGTTTGTGTTAGTTGTCTAGTTTCATTTCATACACACACCGATGTGTCATCAGTACGTCTTAGCTGAAACATGAACATTACACTCATAAGCATGGTAAGACGTATACGGGGCATATTATGTAGTATGGGATGCATAATATGTATTTGTATATGGATCCTCATAGGAGACAACATGTGACTGTTATGCAGTATGAGATGCATAACATCATCACTTGAATGCACATTAAATTTTGATTTTTGTTGCATGTGATATTATGTAGTATGGGATGCATAATATTTCATATGTACGTCGCTCATAACATGCATTAAGGCCTTTTTTAGATTGCATTGCACAACATGCATGACATAACATCGCATCAGCACATGTGTCAAGCTAAAGATTTACCTGATGATATACGTACACACATGGTTATGGGTCAAAAGGAATAAGAATTCATGCATTCAATAGACACGAGTCAGTAGGATGACGGTATATCATCTTAAGTTTAGGCATGACATCATAAATGAAAATCCAAGAGCAAGTTAGCAGCATGAGCAAGTATTTAATTTTTTATTGTCTGAACTAAGTTGTTTGGTTCTAGCGGTAAGCTAGGTTTTGATTAGATATTCGTTGTTTGTTTAGATGTCGCCTAAGCGTCCGGTGACGAGGTCGACTCCCCAGTCAGAGGGAGATTCGTCTGGTGCCCAGAGTGAGGCTGTGATAGAAGGATTGCGAAAGAGCAATGAGGCTCTATCGAGGCAAATGTTGGAGATGCAGTCGCAGATCCAGGCATTGTTGTCGGTTGTTGTTAGTCAGCCGCCTAGAAAGAAGGACCCGGCTATAAGTCAAACTATTCCTGTTCCCCCTGCTCCTCTGGTGCCCCCGATTTTATTGCAACCAGAGATGACGTTTATTTCGCATTTCTAGATACTAGGACCCCCTACCTATGATAGTAGAACAGATTTTATGGCTTTTGATGATTGGATTATATCCATCGAGGAGATGTTCGCTTACTCAGGAGTTTCAGCATACCAGAGAGTAATGGTTTATGCATATCAGCTCAAGGGACTTGCAAAGAGTTGGTGGCTAAGAGAGAAGGAAAATCTTAAGGATGGCTGTTCACGGGAATCCTTCAAGGAATTGCTGCTGAAAAAGTTTATGCCGTCGGTCGAGAGAGACCGTTTGATGAATGATTTCCTTCATCTAAAGCAAAGGAAGCTCACCATTAGCGAGTATGAGGTGGAGTTCAGCAAACTGTGTTGTTTTGCCCCTGATATGGTGTCTTTGGAGTCTAATCGATTTAAATGTTTTCTAAGTGGTCTTAGGAATGATATCCAGTAGCTAGCTAGTGCTTATGGATCTGAGAGCTATGCTAAAGTTATGGAGGCTGCTCTGAAGGTTGAGGCGATTGACAATGCCAAGAACCGAGGTCAAGAAATGAGAAAGGATAAGAAGAAGACTGGTGAGGGTAAGAGTTCCAAAGAATCCGACACTGCTTCGAGGAAAAGGAGTAAAGAGATATACAGTTTCTGTGGCCGGTCAGGCCCTTCGTTTAAAGGGTGTTACAAGAGGTTAGGAGCTTAGAACCACGAGCAAGTTCATGCGATTCAGAGTGATCCTAAAGGAGAATTGGTTTGTTCTGCGTGTAAGCGGAGAGGGCACGATGCTGCCCATTGTTGGGGAAAGGAAAAGGCTTGCTACCAGTGCGTACAGAAAGGATATTTCAGGTCAAAGTACCCGCAGGCTCATCCCCCGTTGCAACTGGTTCCACTTCAGGCCTTGCCGCCACCGCATCTATTGGACAAGGGGAAGGGCAAGCTAAACGTGGTGTCTTTGGAGGAAGCTTAGACGTCTACTCTAGTATTTCAGCTTAGACCCTAACCTAGTTCTAGCTTCTAATTTGTAGCTGTGGTTTCGAAGTTCGTTCTCTTGGTTGCGTATGCGATTTTATAGGAAAGTTTAAAGTAAAGAATTGTTAGGCACACATTCTTTTCGATTCCGGTTCTACCCACTCGTTCATGGCTAGAACCTTCGTTGAGCGTCACTATTTCACCCTCGATCGTGTTGGCGATGCGTTTAGTGTCAAGTTTCCCTCTGGCGATTCGGTGGTGTCGGACCAAGGCATTCAGAGTTGTCTGATTCTATTAGGTGATTTTCTAGCCGTTGTTGATCTGAATGTGATAGACTTGGAAGATTTTAATGTCATTTTGGAGATGGACTGGTTGTCCAAGTATGATGCGGTCATCCAATGCAAGGTCAAGCGTTTGGACTTCAAGATGGACAACAGCCAGCCCATGAGCATTTATGGTTTTTTGCGCCAAGTTTCTCCGATTATTTCTGCGGTACGTGCTCGAAAGCTTGTAAATTCTAGATGTTTTGCCTGCTTGGTTTCGATATTGGAGACCGATGGTAGTTTGCCGCGTGTAGAGGAGACTGTTGTAGTGCGCAAGTTCCCAGATGTTTTTCCTAATAACCTTCCTACTCTTCCACCCGAGAGAGACGTGGAGTTCATCATAGATTTGGAGCCGGGTATCCATCCTATTGTTAAGGCGTCGTATCGAATGGCCCTGCGCGAGCTAGAGGAACTGCATACCCAATTGGATGAGTTGCTGCAGAATGAATTCATTAGACCAAGTTCTTCGTCATGGGGCGCTCCTGTGTTGTTTGTGAAGAAAAAGGATGGATCGATGAGGTTGTGCATCGATTATAGAGAGCTGAATAAGGTAACCATCAAGAATAGATATCCCCTGCCGAGAATAGATGACTTGTTTGATCAGTTGCGTGGTAGCACTATGTTTTCAAAGATTGATCTTCATTCAGGCTACCATCAGTTGAGGATTCGTGAGACGGATATTCCACGAACTGTTTTTCATTTACGGCATGGACATTTTGAGTTCTTGATGATGTCTTTTAGATTAACTAATGCACCCTCTGCCTTTATGGATATGATGAATAGAGTGTTTAAGGATTTCCTAGACCGTTTTGTGGTCGTATTTATAGATGATGTTCTGGTATACTCCCGTAGTGTTGAAGAGCATACACAACACTTACATTTAGTTTTGTCTGCTTTGAGGGAGCATAAGTTGTATGTCAAGCTATGCAAGTGTGAGTTTTGGCTTCCTTAGGTTTCTTTTCTGGGTCATGTGGTTAATGAGAATGGAATTTTTGTGGACCCCGAGAAGATAACTGCTGTTATGGATTGGAATAGACCTGCTACTCCAAAGGAGATAAGGAGCTTCCTAGGGCTAGCAGGCTATTATAGAAGGTTTGTGGAGGATTTCTCTACGTTGTCTGCTCCTTTGATGAAAATTGATGCAGAAAAACGCAACTTTCGTTTGGAGAGATAAGTGTGAATAGGCTTTTCAGGAATTAAAAAGGAGATTGTGCACAACTCATGTTTTGGCCTTGCCTACCGAAGGGATAGAGTATGATGTGTATGTGGACGCACCGCACGTTGGACTTGGCTGCGTGTTGATGCAAGAGGGAAAAGTGATCGCGTATGGGTCGAGGTAGTTAAAGGTACATGAGAAGAATTACCCTACGCATGATTTGGAATTTGCAGCTGTGATTTACGCCTTGAAGTTATGGAGACATTTGTTATATGGTGCTTTGTGCAAGATTTATACGAATCATAAGAGTTTGAAGTATGTCTTCACTCAAAAGGAATTGAACTTGTGCCAACGGAGATGGCTTGAGTATGTTGCCGATTATGATGTTGAGATCCAATACCACCCGGGCAAAGCTAACGTGGTAGCCGACGCCCTGAGTAGGAGTCAGCGAAAATTTTTAACCTTTCTGTGCATTCGCTGGTGGAGGAATTTCTCTTGATGGATATATCGGTGGGGAGTAGCGAATCGCCCAGCAGTTTGGAAGTGTTAGAGCCTTCATGGATTACACTTACGAGGCTACATCAAAGGGATGATCCTGATTTGCTGCATCTTTATAATAGAACTTCGAAAGGGGAATTACCGAACTTTTCAATTGATGGCGTGAGTATCTTGAAGTACCGCGACAGATTTTGTATTCCCGCAGTTGAGGATATTTGAGGTAAGTTGTGCAAAGAGACGCATGGTTCTAGTGTTGCCTACCACCCCAGTTCTACCAAGATGTATAAGGATCTGAAACAGATCGTTTGGTGGTATGGTATGAAGGGCGATATAGCAAGGTTTGTATCAGAATGTTTTACTTGCAAGCGAGTTAAAGCCGATCATGGAAGACCTAGAGGCAAGTTGACGCCGTTAGAAATTCCGAGTTGGAAGTAGATTCCAAGTTGGATTTTATTACCGGGTTGCCAAGATCTCCCCTAGGGCATGATTCAGTTTGGGTAATAGTGGACAGATTGACAAAGTGTGTTCACTTCGTGTCGTTCAAGATCGACTACTCCATGAAGAAAATAGTTGAATTATACTTGGATGAGGTCATCAGATTACATAGAGTTCTTGTTAGCATTGTATCAGATCGAGACTCTAGGTTTACATCTCGCTTTTGGAAAGGTTTACAGGAGGGGTTGGGTACCGATTTGAGGTATTCCACCGCCTACTATCTGCAGACAAATGGGCAGACGGAGAGAGTAAATCAGATCGTGGAGGATATGATCAGATGTTATATTTGGGACCATGGAGGAGCGTGGGATGAGCATTTGAGACTGATGGAATTTGCATACAATAATAGTTACCAAGAGAGTTTGCAGATGACCCCATTTGAGGTTTTGTATGGGAGACGTTGCAGGACTCCCTTATTTTGGGCCGAGGTTGGTGAGAGGTCGTTGTTGGGTCCTAAAGCGTTAGAAGAGATGGATGTTTCTGTAAAGCATATTCGAGAGAAGCTTTTGATAGCTCATGAGCGTTATGAGAAGAATGTCAATCGGCGTAGTACTGATTTTGAGTTTGCTATTGAGGACATGGTCTTTCTTAAGGTTTCCCCGATGTCTGGTGTTAAGAGGTTTGGTAAGAACCATAAGTTGGACCCTAGGTATGTGGGACCTTTCAAAGTTGTTGAGCGGATTGATGTATCGGCTTATAGGCTGGAGTTGCCAGCAAGTTTTCCAGGTGTGCACGATATTTTCCACGTGAGTCAATTGCGGAAGTGTGTGTTGAACGATAGGCAGATTCTTGATGTTGTTCCCCAGTTTGAGCCTAATCTTTCATATATGGAAGTTCCTGTTCGTGTTTTGGATACTCAGGATCGGGTATTGCGAAGGAAGACAATACACGTGGTTAAGATTTTGTGGAGGAACCAAGACGTGGAGAGCGCGACTTGGGAGTTGGAGTCAGCTACGAGGGAGGCTCATCCTCATCTGTTCTCCTAACGTTTTTGGTAAGTGTTTTCTTTGATGGCATATGATTACTTTTCTTCTTTTTTGGATTTGATCATATTTATGTTAAGTTTCGGGATGAAATTTCCTTTGGGGGGGGGGGGGTTGTAACGCCCCTGATTTTTAGGTATTTATTTTAATTCTCGTAATGACCTATTTTGGCATCAGGGTGTTACGTTGACGCGTGTTTAGCAGGTACTATGGTTATAGCATGGTTTTGCTCAGTAGGTTTTTGAGTAGGGCTGGGTTTTAGCCTGTTTGCAAGATTTCCTTGCGAGCCGAGTCTATTTTGGTGACTCAGTGGAGCCTTTTGGGGAATGTTTGTGTTTTTTCTTCGGGAGGTGTTTGCCCGAGTTTGATTTGTCGGATTTTTATTTCAACTTCGTCATTGGATTCGCAGCGTCAGTATTTAGCTACGGTGCGATTTTCGTAGAAATCCGAGGTTGTTTGGATTGATTAGTCGTTTCGACGTTATTTAATTAGGTAATAATATATTATATTATAATTATTAGTATAAATAGGAGATCGGTCACGTCGAACCCTACCCGCTACTGTTCATCATCTTCCTTAACCCGACGGCGCTATTTCGCGAAAGAGAGGAGTTTGGCGGGCTTGGCGTGTTTTCGACCGGCGATTTCCAGAGGTCTGGTGGTCGGATTCGTAAATAGATTAGAGATTTGGAAAGCTCTCGGTGAGGGCTACGCAATCGTGGTAAGTTTTCCCCGTTTCTCCGATTTTTGTGAGTTAGGGTTTGAGGTTTTGACTCCTTTTCCCCTCCAAAAGTTTCAGGAATCGTTGATAGGGTCTTTTTACGGCCGATCCTTGTCGCAGTGCGAGCGGGCGACATTTCTCTGAAGTTTTGAGGCAAGTGGATTTTCTCCCCTTGCATGTCCATTCTTTGTGTATTTTCTTCCTCTCCCCCTCCCCCCTTAGAGAGTAGGATTAGTATAATTTGAATCATGAAAGAACCCCCTAGGTTAGGGCAAGATTTCTACCAAAACCGTGGAATTTGGTTTAGCAACTTAAGGGAAATTCGGCGAGTTTGGTAAGTTAAATTCGTCGAGTATCTTGGGTCAGTTCGTCGAGTATCGACGTTAGGGATTCGTCGAGTATAGTTGGTAAGATCGTCGGGTATGGTGAAGTCTAGCCTAAGTATAGATTCGTCGAGTATAGGATGCCTCTTTAGCCCAAGTGTTTTTCGGCGAGTATCATCGAGGAATTCGTCGAGTATCGCCAGTCATCGATTATTGTAGAATTGTCAAGGAAGATTCGACGTATGCCATAGGAATTCGTCGAGTATCACTAGTTCATTTTCGCCAAGTTGTATAGAATTCGTCGAGTATCGCTGTAAATCGTCGGTTATACTCGCTGAATGGGCCAGGACTTAGAATTTTTCTTTTCATCATTTTTGTCTGATTCGTCGAGTTTGGTCCTTAGGGCTTATCTTGAGTATTTTTGTCCCGTTTGTCGTGGGGAGTGTTTAGACTTTGGTATTTGGGTTTTGCTGAGTTTTTGTGTGTGGTGTTTTTAACGGCTAGATCGGCAGTGGATAAAGGACCGTCGATTGGACGTCGTTTCGTGAATCATTGCATGTGGTAGTTTGTTTTTGGTTTCTGTTTACAAGGTGTTTTAGATGTGTTGGACCTTGTGGCCACCACCGTGGTGCCTTTGAGACATTTGGGTTTGGTAGTTCGGTATTGTACATTTTGGTCGCCGACTTAGATCTGTGGTTTTATCAGTGTTAATGATTCACATGTTTAGGACCGTTTAGTTCCTTTTCCTTCTATAGTTTGGCTTTTCGTTGGTTGTTTGCTTCTGCAGGTTTGAGCGAAGCATGGTAACTTATCACACTTGGTGCATTTTGCTTACTTTACTTATGAGTAGTTTTCCTTACTTGTCTCTCTTGTTGAATTAGTAGCTGAGGTTATCAGCTCTTCTTATATTAGGGTTTGGTAACCCTTCTGTTTTTACTTGTTTACTATATTTTGTCCCTTTTTCCATTTGTATTTTCTTGTTGAGATGTTCTTTTTTTGAATGCCTCGGGTGCAGGGCAGTAGCCGGTTGAGCGGCTAGGTTTGGGAGTTTGCTAGTGGACTGCTTTGTTGTAGAGATTTTCCTTACCCTTGTGAGGTAGTTTTTGGTTGTTTCCTCGTTCGTACAGACATACATACTTTCCATTGGGTTTGTGTCAGGTTGTTGATGTCCACTGGTGGTTTTCTTTTGGGATGCTAAGTATTTTGCTAAGCTGCTAGTTTGCCTATTTTTTTTTTGGTTGTTTCTACTTGCTCTCTGGGGATGTTTTATGCTAGGTTGCATGTTAGATATTTTAACTTATACAAGTATTACTACTAGTGTTTCATACATGCCATATTTCTAAAACTAAGATACTATCTTCTAGCTAATGTAAAGACTATTTTTGTACTCATAATAAATCTAGAGTCTTGCATACCATGAGTTGTCCTCTGGGGATGTTTATACTCATGTAGGACGTCTAACCTTGTAAATAAAATATTTTCCACAGCGTATAACTATCTTTTCTCATGGACTAGATGAGCCACTAAGCCGAGGGATACGTCTAACTGCTTAACTTAAACTGGATTTTCTCTAAATAACTTATAGACCTTTCATAATGTGTTAAGTTGAAGTTTTGTTTGAGAGTCTGCAGTTATCCCCTACTGACGTGGCATCATGACGCGCCTTTTCCCTTACTATGATATATCATTAAATACAGGGAAAATGCGGGTTGTGACAGCCCGGCCCGGCCGCTGGGCAAAGCCCGGGTGCCGGGCTAGCCTGAGCCCGGCATCGGGATAAGGAAAAATCCCGCCTAATCAGACGGGATTTTAATCCCGCCTGTTTAGGCGGGATTTTAATCCCGCCTATTTAGGCGGGATTTTAATCCTACCTTTTGAATTCAGGCCGACTCGAGCCCGGCCCGGACCAGCCTGAAGGGCCTAACCGGGCTCCCTTTTTGAGAGGGAGCCCGAGCCCGACCCGACCCGGTTCAAACTGGGCCCGGGCCGAGCCCGGTTGGGAAAAAACACGGTCCCGACCGGGCCGAGCTTGGCCCCGCCCGATCGGGCTTTTTGCCCATGACTAGTCACGAGTTCGAGTCCTAGAAGCAGACTCTTGCAAAAAACATGATAAGGTTTGCCTACATTTCATCCTTGTTGTGTGACCCCTCCCTGGGCCCTTGCTGCGCAGGGATGCCTTTATGCACCAGGCTGCCCTTTTTTAGTAATACATATTTATTATCTATATGACTATACATATAGTAGTCGTCCGATTGCAGCGTTGTCTGATTGTAGTAAGATTCAAATACTCATACACAGATCACACGACCTTATGTCATTTTCCTGCTCCTCTGCGATGAAGGCTTCCTTCTCTCTTCACTTGCTTGATCTTTGAAGGCTTTCTTCTCCCTTTTCTGGTAGTGTTCGTTCCGGCAGTGCTCATTCTGGCAGTGTTCGTTCCGGTAGTGTTCATTCCGGCAGTGTTCGTTCCGGCAGTGTTCGTTCCGGCAATGTTCGTTTCGACATTGTTCGTTCAGACATTTTTGCTAGGGCTTATGATCTACGTATGGAATCAAAAAATTCCTCAACTGGCTTCTCCTAGATGATCTTCTGATAGTGTTCGTTCTCTCCCTCACTGTTAGGCTTTCAAATTTAGGGCCTCCAGCAACCGCCTGAAGTGCTTATTTCTTCTGACCTTTCTGATGTCCTCTCTTCTTCCTCTGATTTCATTTCTTCTTCACATTTTTTCAATTGTTAGTTAATTTTGTTGATGCATATACTTGTCATTCTCCAACTACTCTGGTAAGACGATCGTTTTTGCTAAGCACCGAGTGTTACAGTATTACTTGTTGTTCATCATGCTAATGATCATGTTTATGTTAATTACTTTTTTGAATTGGTTTATTGTATTCATATAATATTATCCTTTTTTTATTCAGCGTGTCAAATTGGATATTATTGCACATATATCTACAGTAGTTCAATTTTAACATATTTAGACTTAAGAAAACATGAAATTATTGCAACAACGGTTTAAATTCCAATTTCCTTTTCAAATTTGCATTTTTAAAGAGATGACAATATTTGTGAACACATTTAATGACTCAAATTATGGAGTTATAAAATGATTAAAACTATGACACAGAATCGATTGAACCAGACCGAATCACATAGAACCGGACTGAACCATTAGTGTCCGGTTTGGTTTTGGTTCTTGTTGAACCGAAACCGTAACCTTTAATACGATTATTCCAAAAATTATGTTGGAATCGGAACCAGTCAAACCAAATAAGATTTTGGTTTTAATTTGAAGACTATTATCTTAGCGGCTCGGTTCACAATCTTTGTAGAATCAGAACCGCGACAGTTCTAGCGTTGTACATATTTTCACATTGTTCATATTTTTATAATGTTTGTTGTTATTCGTAGATCAAATTCTCTATTCGCAGGCCAAATTTATGTCAGTATAATCGCCTTTATTATTCTCTTTACAATTCAATGGGCTCTATTTGCCAACCATTCGGTCCCGTGTCCTACCCCCTCATAAGACCCCATCCCATCGCGAGACATTTCACCACCAGCCACCCTCCATCTTCCTCGATTCGTCGTTCCCACTCGCCGGCGACATCACCCCTAGCAGCCTCGACTACATCGGCGTCGCCCACTTTCGCAACCATCATCCGAGCCACTCGCGAGACGGACTTCGACTGATATGGCGACATACATCTGAGTTGAGCTCGACTTCGGGCCTCTCTTCCCCGGGGACCGTCTGAGCAGAGACAGACCACGACATTTTGCTGTAATTTGCCATATTTCTTTAAGTTTAACAGTCATTAAAACAGCTGGTTTGGGAATTGATGCTCCTTTCATTTAAACTGCATTCTTTTGCTTAGCTGCTGCCAACATGTGTCACATTGATTGCTGAATTTTTTGTTGCTGCAACAGTTTATATTTCTCCTATAATCCTTTACATATTGTGTTGTCTTTAAAACTCTAAGGCTCCGTTTGGGGGGATTTATTTTCACCGGTCAAACGGTTACGACCGCATGAACCGGGCCTTAATTTAAGTCCCCCCAAACGGAGCCTAAATGTGTTGATACATTTTTTGTTTTTTTAACTTTTTTTTTTCTTTTGAACTATTACAACTGAATCCTTCATATTAAGCATTATTTTAAATTTATTATTAATTGACCAAAAAATGGGAGTTGCGGAGATGAGAATGCTTAGATGGATGTGTGGACACACGAGATTGGATAAAATTAGGAATGAAAGTATTAGGGATAAGACAGGGGTAGCACCAATTACAGAGAAGATGCGAGAAGTTCGTCTAAGATGGTTTGGACGCGTACAAAGGAGACCATTAGAGACACCTGTTAGGCGTTGTGAGAGTCTAGTCACTAGGCATGTTAAACGAGGGAGGGGTAGACCAATAAAGACTTAGAATGAAACTGTAAGGAAAGACATGATGTACTTAAGCATTAGTGAGATTATGACAAAAGATAGGGCACAATGATGTTAAATGAAACATATAGTCGACCCCACTATAGTGGGATAAAGGCTTGAGTGTTGTTGCTATTATTATTTATGTGACACTTGGCATTATATCTGCCATTCATTTTTGGTTAGATTAGGTATATATATATATATATATATATAGCTTTGTTATTTCTTGTAAAATAACTTTTGATTATGAATACAATTCAAATGTATCTTGATTTTCAACAATTCTAAGATGAATCTTACTAGGTTCTGTTAGTGAGTTTTTTGTTACCTCCAAAGTTTTTGTGCTCGTTGTTTATCGGTGTACTGTGCCCACTTTATAGTTCCATAATAAGCTGTCATCATCGTGATTTTTGTAGTTATGCCCTCTTACTTAACATGTAGAAGGTTTCATGATCCAATTGCTGAGCCATGAAGTTTTGATTTTTCATGCATGCAACGATTCAATCTATGTTATATATATTCTTGACTTTTTTGTATTGTCTATGAATAATAACTATGTACAAATAGTAAGTTTGAGATCCCTTAAAGCTGCATATAGAGAGAAATCTAGTCTATTAATTCCAGACACATTTTATATAGTTCATGCACCATGCGTTTAAAGAAGAGTGGTGTTATAGACGCACCAATACCTACTATGTGCACACCGTAATATAACATAAAAACACTTAAAATGTCCTATTTCTAGTTCCTGAAAACCTATACTTGCACACCAGCTCGATCCCGTGACCACTCCCATTCTCGACGGGCTAGTATCTGATCTGCTGGAGTCTCGCCGCCCGCCCCCCTTTGCTGTCCCCATCAACCATCGTTCCGACGCCGACATCATCTAGAGCCAGAAGAACTCCAAATTTTGTCCACCCCTTCGGCGGTGAAGAAAACTTTGCATTTTAGCGACGTTTTTTTTTTCATTTTGGGGGAGGTAGGAACACCATTTTTGCAGTCCTCTCATGACTCAAAGATCCGGCCAAAGAGAAGGCGATCTTTCTACCGAAAGAATCTTCACGCGTCTTCAACCATTCGTCGCTTTGCCACCTTCTCTACCATGCTTACAAGCCTGAAGAGGCAAGGTTTTCTCACACTGCCCTCTAGCCTGTCTCCTCGTATTTCCAAGGCAACACTAGATTTTATCCCAATTCTATGGAGTGCTGCTGGCCATGCTCATATTCATTCATGAGGAGCATCATTGTTTCTGGACATTTTTCTCATGTTGTATTAGTTTTGGAAGCTTTTCTAGTGGTTTCATGATGTTGTCATGTTTGAAATGTTAATTAGCTAATGGTTCTCTCTTTTTGTTGTTCTTCATTCTCTTCACTTTGATATGTCATATGACTCGCTCTTGTTTTCATCCCCTGCTCAGGATTCTATATGTTCTAGTAAAGATTTAGATTATTCCTCTAAAATTGTGGGCTTCTTAAATAATGAATCTTATTGTTTTGATAGTTGAAATGATGCTTTCTTTAATTTCTCTTATTCTAGCAACACCATTTCTTATTGCATGTCTCTCAATTTTTTCAGCTTGTTCATGTTGCTGCTTAAAATTCTATTTCTGAGACTCCCTTCTATTCCCAAATTCATGAGCATTTTCTTCTGCTCCCTAATGCGGAATTTTTTGATGTATTTACACTGTACAAGACATTTTAGGTTCGTTTGAGACTTATTTTCACCGGTCAAGCGGTTACGACCGCATGAACCAGACTTATTTTCACAGGTCAAGCATTTTCTTCTGCCTAAAATTGAGATCTGATTCATGCGGTCGTAACCGCTTGATCGGTGAAAATAAGTTCCCCCAAACGGACTCTTAGTTTCTTTGATTTTCTCCTTATAGCTTGTTGTTGATCCTGAAGTTTAGGCTGCCCCTCTGGTTCCTCTACTATAAATAAGGGCGATGTTATTAGCACTATTATTTTTGCTATTAGCATTCGTTGATATTAGCAACCACTGTTTTAAGTGATTGTCTATTCGAAAAAAAAATTTCGTTTGCACCGCACTTTCATTATCCGCAAGCAAATTTCTATTTATACCGCAATTTCACTATCTACAAGCAATATTTGTAATATATTTTTAGTCCAAAACTTAAATAAGATATTATAGAAAAATGACATAAAAGATTACACGTTTTTGATACGTCCGTAGCGGATGTATATTTTACGCAAGTGCACGTGCCAGACCAAGTAATAAAGTGAGAGTTAAGTTCGTTCCCTCGGGGAAGTGGCCAATCTAGAGCTTACAATTACTAGTTCCACTATTTCCTTAAATCCAAGTGAGTCGATAAAGGTGATTTTTGAAAGTAAAATAATTCTAAACTAGAATTACAGGAAAACAAAGCAAGCTATTGCAAGGATACTTTTTATTGGTTGAGAAGACAGACTTGTATTTCTGATTTCCTATGTGCGCTAAGATGATGCGAGAAAATATTGTTTTGCAAGAATGTTGAATAATTTATCACGCAACAATTTTTAAAGTAGAACTCCTCATCTCTCGATTCTTGGAGTTCATAATATTCTACGTTCTCCTAGTTATCTCTAACTTAGGTGGAACGAAAAATATTGTTTATAAAAGATCAAAGTTGCAAACAAGAAAAGGAAATCTCTTTCACTTTTCAAAGCTCTAGCGGATGCATGAACACTTACGCTTCTCCTCTCTCGATTCTCGAAGCGCAGTATGAAATTAGAAACCTTGATTAAAAATTCTACACCGCTCGTCTCTCGATTCTCGCGATGCAATATGATGGCTTTCACACTAAAATTATGTCACTCGTCTCTCGATTCTTGCGACACAAAGAAAGATAAAAGCACAATCAAAAGTTTCAACATTAAATCATGAGATCCACACGATAAATCATCCAAACAACTTAAAAGAAGAGAAATCACACATCAAACCACACATAGTACTCTCATAATATAAAACCTTGAGAGTTTAGTTCATATTTGAAGTTAAACACCACGAAATTGGAGAGATCTTACAGCCCATGACGTTTAATCCTCGGATCTACCCTTTCCGGTGGCTGAAAATCTATTCCTGCAGTCGAAATGGCGCCAAACTCAGCCCTTCTCCTCCTATTCGAAAATCTCCAAGCATGGTATCTTCATAATCCGCCCCAAAACTTGCCTTTTATAAGTGCTGGACTAATTTCGGGTCCCAGGTGGCCGAATGGTTGTCTTTTTCCCCCATAACCGCCTCGATTTGAATAAATTCGAATTTCTGAATTTTGAATTTCCGCCAACTTGTTGCAACAATTTTTTAAGTTGTTGCAACAAGTTTAGTTCTGCAAGTTTCAGTACAAAAGTCGCCAGAAAGTTGTTGCAACAATTTTTTAAATTGTTGCAACAAATTTAGTTCGGCCAGTTTCAATACAAAAATCGTCAGAAAGTTGTTGCAACAATTTTTCAAATTGTTGCAACAAGTTCTGAATGCTCAAAGTGTTAAAATTTGGCCATACGAGTCGATTTCTTCGAAACAACCTATAACAAAAACATGTAAAAACATACATAATACCCGCATTTGACCATAAAATATTAATTTACTCAATCTATTTAATATTTTAGCCATATTTAATGAAAATATATGAAAATATATGCCAAATAAAGCACAAGATAACTTCTTTTTGAGAAGTTATCAGTCTTCAAAACATAATATTCAAAAACTTAGGGCCCAAAAAAGTTAGATTTCTTCTCATTATAACAACTACAAAAAAAGAAGAAAATATGTTAAATATGATCATATAATATTGTATATCAAATAAATTAATAATACGTACCAAAATTTTATATATATAAATGCATATAAATCTCTGACTTTTCCTTGTAAAGGTCTTGTAATCGTAACACCTACCCAAAATAAAGAAAATATGTTAAATAAGATCATCTTAAAAAATTGTATAGTTATTAAAAAATTATAGTAATACATACCATCATCAAGCTCCCTCGTCTAACTCCACTAACATAGTGCATCCAGTATTTGACTGAGAAGTTGCAATTCTTATTTTGTAGTGCATTTCCCAATGATCGACAACTGCTTCATGATATCTCATCCATGTCGGAACGATGTGCGGTATTGGACTACACTCACTTAATGTCAATTGATTAAAATGATTTTCATTCAAAAATCTCATGCAAACCATGTGTGGCACCTCCAGCTTAGCAGAATGTAGTTGGAAGAACGTCAAACTTTGCACTTTAGATAGTTGAATTAGAACAATGTTATAGCATGAACTAATTACAAGGCCCATATCGGGCATTGTCATCCATTTCTCATATGGTGTCGGTGTTTCAATACACTTGAATTTCTCCAAAAATTCTTCATATCTATGACAGCCAAAAACTTGACCATATAAAATTCAACGATTTTGTAGTTCCCAATGCAGATCATTTCTCTCTTGTTGCCAACCATCGTGGACATTCAAGGCATGACTAATGACCCAGTACCCATAATGGTCATCTCCCAACACATCAAATGCATCGATAATGTGCTCCGACCAAAATGTTATAAATTTGTTCCAGATCGTATCCACAAACTTTTTCCCCTTTCGAATAACCAATTTATTCTTTCTTTGTTTTTTGTAGTCTCCAATATTTTTCCTCCATCAATGCATATTCAAAATGTGGCGGTAGTCATTTAGTTGACAGAACCTTATCTTTAAATTTTTGTAACTGCCCTTAGGCCTCCCCTTTAACTTTAATGGCATGGATAGTTTATTTGTGTGAGTAGTTGTTGGATGTACAATCTCTCTTAATTTTTATTTTATTTCTCTCTTTTATTGTTCATTCGAGTCATAAAACTTTAGCACAACTTCTTCAAGCTCAATGTTCAAGTTGTTCTTAATGTCAACTTCAATTTTGTCCTTCAGTGCCAGTTACTTCCAATGTGAATTAATCAACCATAACGGAATTGCTTTTGAATTTGTGATGTAAGGTCCACAAGGCAAACCCAAAGTGTATCTTTTAATGTGTGAGCACTCATAAGCTTGCATGAAATGTAATCCCTTATTTATAACTTCTTTTTCCTCTTTGATGAGCTATAAAACTTGAGTAGATATTTTCCCAATCAACTCTGAATATAAAAAGCTTTTGTAATCATTGCTAATTTTAATGTAACTTTCTTCAAAGGCTCTTTTTATATCTGTATGTTGTAGGTTTATCATCTGATCAAATATTCTTCATACGGTTGTCAAGTTTCCGATAGATACTTCTAAAACTTTTTCAATAGGCTATGTCCACCCTCAACCTGATTTGTACTAGTATTACCGAACTGCATATGCTTATCGATCCATGCTGACACAAAACAATCTTTATATGGCTATATCCATGTTATAACAACATAGTTTAACACGTCTGAATGCATTGCATAAAATTGCCCAAGTAAATTGTTAAATGAAATATTGAAATCACCTTTTGTTCTAGCTTCAATCATTCGTTTCCACTCAAACATAAAATTTTCAAACTCTTTTCCATTGGTAAATAGTTTCTTATAATGTGCCAAAATATTCCTATTTATATGGACACGACATAAAAACTTCTTGGAACTGGGAAAGACTTTGGCAATGACATTCATTAAAACAACTTCTTTATCCGTTATCAAAACAGTAAGCACATTACCGGATAGTACATTCTTAAAAAAGTGCAAAGCCCACTCATAACTTGGTTGAGTTTCATCATCTAAGAAAATAAAGCACAAGTAGAAAGATTTCATTGTCGAAGTTACCCAACCAATGCATCGAAGAAGCATCCAATATCTATTTGTTTTATAAATGCAATCAAGTTCAAATACTGTTGGAAACATGTTTGTTAATTTGACTGCAAGAGGATGTGCAAAAAATATACTTCGTAATTTTCGGTAGCTATCATCCACTATGTTGTAACTAAAGTACCCAGAACTTTCAATCAGCTTATACAAAAACTGTGAAAGTGGGGATAGATACAACTCTAGAGGGGGGTGAATAGAGTATTCAAAAATTATGACACCCTACTCAACTCCCTTAGAGTTAATTTGCGGAATGAGTTTATAGATATTTGAAATCCTAGAGCCTAACACAAAGTGAAGTGCACTAAAGAAAGCTAACTGTAATTACAGTTGAGCTTTGGTCCTATCACAGCAACTAGCAATCCTAGTTATTTCTACTCACAGCCACAGTGCAATAAATTAATTAAGCAACACAGACGACACAAGAAGTTTATATTGGTTCCCTCTAAATAGGTACGTCCACTCTTCTACCACCCTGGTAGGAATCCACTACAGGTTTTTGTTCAGGTGCCCTGCCACCAACTGATCTGCTTCAGGTAGATCAAGTAGACCCTTTGAGCTTTTGATCAGGAGCTCAAAATCCAACACAGGTTTTTGATCAGGTGCCCTGCCACCAAGGTTAACTTTTGAAGGGAGTAATAACCCTTTATACAGGAGGTTGAGAGAGTTAAAGTTTATTCTCTATTGTTAAAACAGATTAGAGGAGCTAGTGGATTGCACAGAGCTAGAAAGCTCTAAAGAATCAAGGCTCCCCCTGGCTTAGAGAATATCTAGGAAGAAGTCTTGCTTCAGGGTGCAGGAACTCTTCTGAACTTGAGACAGAGAACTGTCTTGAAGTTCTTGAAGGAGCAGCTTGAAGAAGACTCTTGATTGTAGAATGATTGTTCTTCTTCTATAGCTTTTCTTTCTTCTTCTTCTTCTTCTTGAGGCACTGAGTGAATGTTCCTGGCAGCAGGATGAACTTAGGACTGAAGAAGAGAGAGTTGAAGAAGGATGATCTTCTCAGTTGAATGTATCAATGACTGAGAGCTGTATATTTCTTCTTGCTTTGAATTTGTGTATCTATATTATCTTTGTATATCTGTGTGTTGTTGTTATCTGCTGTCTTTTGAAAGCACTTTATATATTGGCCTTTGCAACGGCTCTAAACTTTGTTTGAATTTTGCCTTCTTCTGAGATCTTCGATCTGGGCTGCAAGTAGCACAAAACGAAATATATCCTGCAGACAGACATACTATAAAGGGATAACGCTTTTTAAGAAGCTGCAAATCCAATCTGATAAAAGGAGTACTAAAGAAAGTCACATCAAAACAAACTCTTTACGGCCAGAGAAGACTTTTGAGTTTAACGGCTATAAAGGACAGCATGGCAGAATAAAGCAAAAAGATATTTCAACTAATAAGATAAAAAACTTTGTCAAATAAAGCTTGACTTATGCACAAAGGATGGGGCAAAGATTGCCTTGAGATGTATGCATAAAATCAATGAAATAATCTTTAATAAAATATGCTAAATAAACAGGAATTAAATCAAAGAACAGAAGGAGTACAAAATTACTAAAGGCAGACAAAAGATCGTCGAACGATCCTCGGAGATCGTCGAGCGAAGCACAGAGATCGTCGACCTATCAGAACAGATAGTCGAACGACACAGATAGTCGAACTATCAAAGAAGATAGTCGAACTACCACAGCAGATAGTCGACCTATCAGAACAGATAGTCGAGCTATCAGATAGTTGAGCTATCAAGGCAGATAGTCGAAATATAGAGCAGAACAGATAGTTGACCTATCAAACAGGTAGTCGAGCTATCAGATAGTTGAACTATCAAGACAGATAGTCAAACTATCACGCAAAACAGATAGTCGACCTATCAAGCAGATAGTCGAGCTATCAGATAGTTGAGCTATCCAAGCAGATTGTTGAACTATCAAGAAATCTGTCTGGCCAAAAGAAGTCAAGCGGGGTTCGACGATCGACGAGGCAGATACCACAGAACGTCGAGCTATCGAGAGTTGAACTAACTCAGAGATAGACGATCTGTTGACGGACGATAGTCGACCAACTGATAGACGATCGTCGAACAGTTGATAAACGATAGTCGAGCGGCGTTCGACCATAGTCGAACCAAAAACAACTTAACCAAATTTTCATCTGGATAAGTGACAACTATACAACTAGAGCAATCTAACTAAAAAACTAATCTTTGACCATAGATAAATCTTGGGTCAAGAAACTAAATGAGAAGACTAAACTCAAATCCAAACTAGGGTACCAACAATCTTCCCCTATTTGGGTTAAGTCTCTCAATAACAAAACAAACAAAATAAACTACTGGAAATAAATAAAATTCAGGAAAAGAAATATCTAAGCAGCAAATAGCATCAATCAAACAGATAAATAAACAACTGTCAATCAATGAAACTTAAGAAGCATCAGAATCTGATTTAGATACAGAGGAACCAGGAAGAAAAGAAATTTTTTTGAAAGGATCTAAAGCTTCTTTCTTTGATATCTTTAAATCTTGTTCTCCAATAATTCTAGATTCTCCTGTTCTTGGTACTACTGCTTCGGGTGCTTTTCCATATATTTAGAAGGATCAAAAACCTCAGGTCTAACCTGGAATTTGTCTAGCTCCTTCTTTCTGAATTTAGACATAGTAGTTAAGCCTGTAATATCTTTTCCTTCAGCTTTGTCTTTTCTGATTTGAGCTGATCCAACTAGTTCAAGAAATCTAGCCATCCTGAAATCAAGATTAAGCTCTTGACTTTCATATTCATTTTCTCCAGTTGAATCTAAAGGTTTTACAGTTCTGAATTTTGTAGATAGTTCTAACATACTTGCAGCTGGCTCTCTATTTTCTTGAATAATTAAGGAAGATGGAGGAGCAAACTCAGCATATTTCTTACTTGATTTCTCAGAGAAAATAATCCTTTTACCTTTTGAATCAGTTTTCTTTGCTTGAGCTGGCTTTGAGGAAGATATGCTTTTGGTTTCTTTGGAAGGTGATGCTCTTCTCTTGGGAGAAGGAGGAGGAGAAAAAGTTGGCTTCTGATATACTACCTCCTTTACTTGTTCTCTTGTATTAGCTTCTTGCCTTTGATATCCAGATTGGGATCTGCTTTGATATCCTGGATTGCTTTTTCTTTGATGAGATTGAGATGGAGTGAATCTAGCAGACGGGGCTGAAGGATTTGCAGACATATTTCCAGAAGCTCCTGCACTAGGAGGTGGAGGAGGAGGACCTCTAGGGGTCCACTTTGGAGCTGGACTATCATATCTTTTACTTTTTTTTCGCTGCTTTTGCTGATTTCTGGATAATCCCATCCAATGCTGATATTCTTTGGATTTGGGATCTATCCCTTTCAGTATATAATAAGGAATATCATGATCATGATTAGGAGGAGGAGCAGCAGCAGCTTTCCTTTTCCTTATAGTTGCTTTCTTCTTATTAGACTCTTCTGAATCATCAGAGTCATCCTCATCCTCAGAATGAGATGATGGAGGTTGATCATAAGGATCAAAAGCCTCTTGCTCAGCTTTTTCTTTATCTTTTAATGCAGCTTTCTCGTTCTCTTCTTCTAAGGCATCCTGTGCTAGAAGAGTATCCAGATCTAGTTTTGGGGTGTCATCCCAGACTGTAGACTTTTCTTCTTGAACATCTGAAACTTTTTCCATCTCAACTGCAACTGTCATGAGGACCAGTTCATCATGCACAGCTACCTGAGCTGGAGGAGAAGATACATGATCTTGAATAGCAGGTTCTTGCACTGGTTCTGGAGCTGGTTCTGGAGCAGCTTGAACTTCTTCCACTAGATCTGTAGTATCAGGAACACAGATTTGCTAAATGAAATTGAAACATCCCTTCTAGGTATTCACAGACTAGCATGTCAGTTAACATGTCAAGGAAATGAGTAAATGAATTACCTTCAGGATTTTCTTCAGAACTTCCTAACTCCCACAAGTCATCTAGATAGGAGGTGATGAATCCTTCTAGGAATAGAGCAACTAAGGGAGTAGAAGCTTCTTCAAGGCACACTTTGAATGCAAATTCTGCTTCCATTATGATATCGGAAGGCTTCTGAACTGGTGCTGGAACTGCGGAAGATGTGGGAATGTCAACTGGAACTGTTGTTTCTTCTTGAATCTCAGCTTGGGGCTCTGCTAGAAGAGTAACAAGGGGCAGTCCTGAGGCATCTTCCTCGAACATCTCCCCCTTCCTGATTTCAGTAGATACTGAAGTCAGGCCCCTAACTGAAGATGGCTCAGCAGACTTAGAGAGGGCAATGATGTAGGATGACAGGGAAGAGATGGAAGAAATGAGAGGGGCAATTGCTTCTTCAATCATGATTTTGATTGAAGGAGTAATTAGCTCCAAGATGGTTGCAATGAAAGCTGGAGTTATTTCGAAAGATGAAGTGGATGGGGAAAGCTCAGTAGATGGAAGATCATCAGGGATGATGGTCTCCTGATGAGATATGTTATGAACTGGGGATTGATGGGTGGATGCAGGAAGATCAATATGATCTTGAAGAAAAATTGGTGACTGAGGAGGAGTGGGTAGCTCAGAAACCAATAAATCAAAACTAGGATGAGAAATCCTAGCAAGATGAGAAGGGAGTGGAGATGCTGGTGGTGATGCATGGAGAATTGTGGAGGAATCAAGAAGAAGAGAGGCAGTGGATGAAGATGGTAGTGCAGATGTAGAAGGCACTTCAGTAGAAGTGGATGGTAATGCAGATGAAGAAGATGGCAGTGCAGAAGAAGAAGTAATGGGGGGAATGGAGGAGCCTTCTTCATGTAGGTGGGGAGTGACTGAGACAGTCCTGATGCTCTCAGATACAACAGGAGCTACCCCAGCTGGAGAAGGCTTCTGAATGCTCCTTTTTCACTTAACAAATAAAGTAGGGTCCATTTTCTTACTGGCATTGATAGAAGTAGCAACTGTGCCCAACAGTTGAGGGCATTTCTCTCTTAAAAAAATTCCTATCACCCTTCCAAGGGTTACTTCCTTTTTACTGTTCTTCTTTCTTATCAAATCAAACAATATTCCTGTCCAATCTATCTCTTTCTTGCTGATAATCGCGCTCATCAAGGCAAACTGGTTCCTGGTTATATTATCATGAGCTGAGTGCTTGCCCAAAAGCACTTTTCCAACCAGTTCAGCCAAAAACTTAATCCTCAACGGAAAGTTCACTTTCAGCAGCTTTGTAGGGATGCCCTCAGCATGACCTAGCTCGACGAGCATCCTTCCATATTCTTGAGTATCTTGGTCGTATTCTTCTTGACCATTCAATAGTCCAAAAATTTCAGTCAGAACGGCGGGAGTCAGAATTATCTCTTCTCTGCCTATTGTCCCGGTCATTGAGACGTCGCTGAAAGACGAAGAATAAACCCATTCTTTGATTTCTGGGATGTTGATCTTGATCCTTGTAGACATCAGCTTTTCCAAACCTTGGTCCTTGCAGAGCTGGAGCATCTCTAAAACCTCTGCATCGCATGCGCTGAACAAATCGAAATCTACACTGAACCCGGCATCAAATTTCATCGCAGTCAGGAAAGCTGGAGCAACCGCCATTGATTTGGTTGGAAAGGACGACGAAGACGAAACGGCAGAAGGCGCGGGGCAAAGCTCAAGTCAAAACTCACAAACAGGAGTGAGGAATATGAAACGACGAGCTTTGTCGACTATAAATAGAACGATCTATTAACCTAGGTCGACCATCGGTTTTATATTAAAACAACAATCGTCGATCTATTTTAACAGATACTGGAGACGATGGTCGACCGGTCGTTCGACGATCGTTTCCTGAAGCAGAGTAGTCGATCAATCGTTCGACTATTTCTGTCTTCACAAACAAATAAGCCGTCGTCACCCATAGGTCGACGATAGGCTCAACCTATTCGACTATCGTCGAACGTCGTTCGACAATCTTCAAACATATTTCAACAAAGGCAGAAGTCACACTTAGTCTTTTCCATTAATCATGCCTAGTTGAACAAAAAAAACAGATTCTTTTGTTCATCTAAGGGCTTGGTGAAAATATCACCTCTCTGAAGGTCAGTGGATATGAACTCAAGGCTGATCTTGTTCTTTTCCACACAATCTCTCAGGAAATGGTGTCTGATCTCAATGTGCTTGGTTCTAGAGTGGTGCACAGGATTTTGTGCAATGGAGATAGCACTGGTACTGTCACACATGATTTTTGTGTTCTTGTGTGTGTACCCATAATCCAAAAGCTGGTTTTGAATCCACAGGATCTGTGAACAACAACTGGCAGCTGCTATATATTCAGCCTCAGCAGTTGAAGTTGAGACAGAAGCCTGTTTCTTACAGAACCAAGAGACTAATCTCTCTCCCAGGAACTGACAAGTTCCTGAGGTACTTTTCCTGTCAACTCTACAACCAGCATAGTCAGAATCAGAGTATCCAATTAACTCAAATTCTGATTCAGCTGGGTACCATAATCCTAAATTTGGACAACCCTTCAGGTATCTCAAAATTCTCTTGAGAAGAATCAAATGAGATTCCTTGGGGTTGACCTGGAATCTAGCACATAGGCATGTGGCAAATATTATATCTGGTCTACTTGCAGTTAAATACAACAGGGAACCAACAATGGCCCTATAGTTTTTCTGATCAACTGGCTTACCCTGATCATCAGAATCTATAACTATATTAGTAGCCATAGGTGTATGCATTGCTGAAGCATCAGCCATCCCAAACTTCTTTACCAATTCCTTGGCATATTTGGATTGGGAGATGAAGATGCCATCAGCATCTTGCTTTACTTGGAGACCAAGAAAGTAAGACAGCTCACCCATACTACTCATCTCAAACTTAGAATGCATCAGGTCAGAGAACTTTTTGCACAGTTTGGGATCAGTGGAGCCAAAAATAATATCATCCACATACACTTGAACTAACAGGATGGTGTCCTTGTGGTGCTTAACGAAAAGGGTTCTATCAACTACTCCCCTAACAAAGTTGTGCTCTAACAGGAAACTAGTTAGAGTCTCATACCAGGCTCGGGGTGCTTGTTTAAGTCCATAAAGAGCTTTTTGCAACTTGTAAACAAATGAGGGTTGAGTTGAAGAAACAAACCCAGGAGGTTGTTCAACAAACACCTCTTCCTTTAGCTCACCATTTAGGAAGGCACTCTTGACATCCATTTGAAATACCTTAAACTTCATATAGGCTGCATAGGCTAGAAAGATTCTTATTGCCTCTAGCCTTGCAACAGGGGCAAAGGTTTGGTCATAATCTATACCTTCCTCCTGTCTGTAGCCATGAACTACAAGCCTAGCTTTGTTCCTTACAATAATTCCATTTGCATCCAACTTGTTTCTAAACACCCACTTGATTCCTATGATCAGTTGGCCTTTTGGTCTTGGAACAAAAGTCCATACCTTACATCTTTCAAATTGATTGAGTTTCTCTTGCATAGCAATGATCCAGTGGGGATCTAGCTCAGCATCTTTTATGGTGAGGGGCTCAATCTGTGAAAGGAAACAAGCATGCATCACATCCTGTCTTAATTGATGTCTTGTTTGCACACCTACTGATATGTCACCAATCACTTGAGATGTAGGATGATCTCTAAGTGTGACAAGATAATCAGGTGGGATGTGATCTTCAGCAACAGTTGGGATTAATTCCTCAGGTGGAATTGGATCAACTATTGGTGGTACAGCAACTGCTTCCACGGTGTCTCCATCACTATCTGAATCAGTGATGTGGAGAGTTGAAAGAGGGAGAATCTCTTGGATGACATCTTTGCATGAATTTGGTACCTGCAATGAGCTTGAGGAAGGAGAAGTTTCCTTCTCCTTGTAAAACATCTTTGACTCATCAAAAGAAACATGCACAGACTCCTCAATTTTAGAAGATGATTTATTAAATACCCTATAAGCTTTGCTTACTTGAGAATATCCAAGAAAAATTCTCATTGAAGCTTTTACTTTAAACTTTCTAAGATATTCTTTGTTGTTATTATGAATATATACTACACAACCAAAGACTCTAAAATAATTAATTTTAGGTTTCTTTTCCTTTAGCAACTCATAAGGAGTTTTACTCTTAAGCTTGTATATAAGATATTTGTTCAAGACATAATTAGCTGTGCTAACAGCTTCTGCCCAATAAGAAAGAGGCATGTTAGCATCTGCCAATAATGTTCCAGCAGCTTCAATCAGGATTATATTCTTCCTTTCCACTACCCCATTTTGTTGGGGAGTTCTAGGATCAGAGAAGCTATGTTTGATACCTTCTTTCTCACAGAATTCTTGCATGAGAAGAGAATCAAACTCAGTACCATGATCACTTCTGATCAAGACAACATGAGTAGAATACTCAGTCTGTACACATAGCAGAAAGTCTGTAAGAACTTTGAAGTTATCAGCCTTAGTTCTCAAGAAGAACACTCAACTGAACCTAGAGAAGTCGTCAACAATCACTAAAGTGTAATACTTCCCTCCTAGACTCTGTACATTTATTGGGCCAAAAAGGTCCAAATATAATAAATACAGGATTTTAGGTGAATCACTTTTATTTACAGATTTAAAGGAGTTTTTGGTTTGCTTGCATAATTGACAAGCCTTGCATAGGCTCTTCTTCTTGTAGGGGCAAGAAGGTAAACCTCTAACAAGGTTGTATTTAGATAACCTAGATATGTTCTTGAGGTTAACATGGCTAAGCCTCCTATGCCATAAGGTGTTATTATTTGTTACTTCATTAAACAAGCAGATTTCAGATTGGGTTGAATTAAAATCTACTAGATAAACATTACCCTGTCTAATACCTACTAACACAACATTACTATTTAAAGTAATATTACAGAGAGTGTTAGTGAAAGATACCTGATATCTTGCATCATATAACTGGCTTACTGAGATAAGGTTATGCTTCAGTCTAGTTACATATGCAACCCTTTTGAAAGTTACTGCTCCAATGGTAGTCCTACCATATCCTTCAGTTTGACCACAGCTGGAATCCCCAAAGGTCACCTTTGGTCCAAGCTTGGCCTTGTATCTTGACAGATTTTCTTTGTTTCATGTCATGTGTTTGGAACAGCCACTATCCAAATACCATTTATCTTTAGTAATTGGATAGGTCTTCACCTGCAAATTAAACAGTTAGACATTGTGGACCCAGACAACCTTGGGTCCATTATTCTTCACATAATGAAAACTTGAAATAAAAGAATAAGCAGGTTGGGGTTTATATCCTAAAGGGTAAGATCTCCTAGGTGAAATACTCCATGAAGTTGATGGGTCAACAAACCTAGGATTTCTATTTACATTAGGGTTTCTAAGGTTCAGGTGATTATTTTGAAAATCATATTGAAATCGTCGATCATCGATCGACGATCGAATCTCAGATCGTCGAGCATCGTTCGACCATTGAGCCTTCGATCGTCGAGCAGCGTTCAACGCTTTTTGTAGCTCCTTAAATTTTTGTTTTCTCTTTTCTCTCTTAGCTTTATTTAAGGCTTTGTTAACTAGATTTACTTGCTCAGTATTTTTTATTCTATCAGCTGAAATAAAGTTTACTGGAGTTGAAAGATAATTTTTAAGAACCAATGGGGGTTCACTTGATGAGGCTCCTAAGCCTAGCTTATTATTGTCTGACCTAGTGTTTGTCATGCTAGTGATCTCTAGCAGCTTAAGGCTTCTACCATTTAGAGATTCTTCTAATCTTTTTGATTTAGCTAGTTCATTTTTAAGGAATTTTATTTCTTCACTATACTTAGTGAGTTCTGCTTCTAACCTAGCTTTTTCAATGGAGAGGATTTCTGATTCTGCTATCCTATTTCTAAGCTTCTTAATTTCTTTTTCTGAACTAATTAAATCTAAACAAAGGGATTTAAATTCAGCAGAAGAAAAATCATAAGAAGATAATACTTGATCTTCTGTAGGCATTTCTTCATCATCATCAGAACTCTCTGCAGTTGAGTGATTGTTGCAGGCATCAATTGCCATAAGGCAAATTTCCTTTGCCTTCTTCTCTTCCTCATCTTCACTGGAGCTTGAGGAGGAAGATTCCTCATCTGAATCACTCCAAGTCTCAGCAACAAATCCTTTCTCCTTCTTCTTATTTTTGTAGGAGGAGGACTTGGAGTGCTTCTTGTGATGTTCTTTTTCTTTTCTCTTTTCTTTGCTCTTTTCCTCTGGACACTCTGATAGAATGTGTCCAGGTTTCCTGCAACCATAACAGATAATTTCTTTAGCAGGAGATCTGTCATATCTTGGTTTATCTTCATATCTTGAAGACTTCTTTCTGAAGTCCTTTCTGCCCATCTTGAGAAACCTTTTGGCAAAGAGTGTCATCAACTCTTCATTGGATTGGCTTCCTTCAGAAGCATCAGCAGCTTTGAGAGCAAGAGTTTGCTCTTTTCTTGCTGGAGTTGGAGTCTTGGCTTCAGCCTCAGCTTCCCTGGTCTTTAGAACTTGCTCAAAAGATTTGAGCTTTCTAAGGAGGGCTTCAGTTGAGATCTCAGTAGTACTTCTGGCCTTCTTGATGGGCCAGATCCTAAGATCCCATGTGCTGGGGAAGCACATCAGTATCTTATCATTGACCTCTGTCAATGTTATCTCTTTATCAAGGGTTCTCAGCTCATTGATGATTGAGCTGAGCCTGGTGTACATTCCTTCAACTGATTCAGCTTCAGTCTTCTTGAAGTTTTCATATTGGGATATAAGGTTAGACCTTCTGTCCTTCCTCATCAGCTGAACCAACTACAATCTGGTTCAGTGAGTCTCACATGGCTTTTGCAGAGGTGCAATCAGCCACTTTCTGGAAGGTTTCATCAGACATAGTCTGAGCCAGAATGTTAATTGCTTTAGCATCAGCTACTTTGGCTTTCTTGTAAGCATCATTGTAGTCTGGAGGTGGCACTACACTGAGATTTGTAGATGTTGTAGCAGTGGCTGCAGCAGGTGGTGTTGGAGGTCATGTCAAAATAGAAGAGAAAATATCTTCATCAATAGAATTCATATATAGCTTGATTCTTGCCTTCCAGATTCTAAACTTAGCTAAGTTGCAAACTGGAGGTCTGGTGCTAGAATAATCCTTGTACTGGGCCATGAAGTGAATATCTATAAGCTTGGTATCTATCTAGATCTTGTGACTCAGGTGTTAGCCTGTACAGTCAGTCAACCTCCCTCTGATACCAATTGAAAGTGAGGATAGATACAACTCTAGAGGGGGGGTGAATAGAGTATTCAAAAATTATGACACCCTACTCAACTCCCTTAGAGTTAATTTACGGAATGAGTTTATAGATATTTGAAACCCTAGAGCCTAACACAAAGTGAAGTGCACTAGAGAAAGCTAACTGTAATTACAGTTGAGCTTTGGTCCTATCACAGCAACTAGCAATCCTAGTTATTTCTACTCACAGCCACAGTGCAATAAATTAATTAAGCAACACAGACGACACAAGAATTTTATAGTGGTTCCCTCTAAATAGGTACGTCCACTCTTCTACCACCCTGGTAGGAATCCACTACAGGTTTTTGTTCAGGTGCCCTGCCACCAACTGATCTGCTTCAGGTAGATCAAGTAGACCTTTTGAGCTTTTGATCAGAAGCTCAAAATCCAACACAGGTTTTTGATCAGGTGCCCTGCCACCAAGGTTCACTTTTGAAGGGAGTAATAACCCTTTATACAGGAGGTTGAGAGAGTTAAAGTTTCTTCTCTATTGTTAAAACAGATTAGAGAAGCTAGTGGATTGCATAGAGCTAGAAAGCTCTAAAGAATCAGGCTCCCCCTAGCTTAGAGAATATCCAAGAAGAAGTCTTTCTTCAGGGTGCAGGAACTCTTCTAAACTTGAGACAGAGAACTGTCTTGAAGTTCTTGAAGGAGCAGCTCGAAGAAGACTCTTGATTGTAGAATGATTGTTCTTCTTCTATAGCTTTTCTTTCTTCTTCTTCTTCTTGAGGAACTGAGTGAATGTTCCTGGCAGCAGGATGAACTCAGGATTGAAGAAGAGAGAGTTGAAGAAGGATGATCTTCTCAGTTGAATGTATCAATGACTGAGAGCTGTATATTTCTTCTTGCTTTGAATCTGTGTATCTCTATTATCTTTGTATATCTGTGTGTTGTTGTTATCTGCTGTCTTTTGAAAGCACTTTATATATTGGCATTTGCAATGGCTCTAAACTTTGTTTGAATTTTGTCTTCTTCTGAAATCTTCGATCTGGGCTGCAAGTAGCACAAAACGAAACATATCCTGCAGACAGACATGTTATAAAGGGATAACGCTTTCTAAGAAGCTGCAAATCCAATCTGATAAAAGGAGTGCTAAAGAAAGTCACATCAGAACAAACTCTTTACGGCCAGAGAAGACTTTTGAGTCTAACGGCTATAAAGGATAGCATGGCAGAATAAAGCAAAAAAATATTTCAACTAATAAGACAAAAAAAACTTTGTCAGATAAAGCTTGACTTATGCACAAAGGATGGGGCAAAGATTGCCTTGAGATGTATGCATAAAATCAATGAAATAATCTTTAATAAAATATGCTAAATAAACAGGAATTAAATCAAAGAACAGGAGGAGTACAAAATTACTAAAGGCGGACAAAAGATCGTCGAACAATCCTCGGAGATCGTCGAGCGAAGCACAGAGATCGTCGACCTATCAGAACAGATAGTCGAACGACACAGATAGTCGAACTATCAAAGAAGATAGTCGAACTACCACAACAGATAGTCGACCTATCAGAACAGATAGCCGAGCTATCAGATAGTTGAGCTATCAAGGCAGATAGTCGAACTATCAAGCAGAACAGATAGTCGACCTATCAAACAGATAGTCGAGCTATCAGATAGTTGAACTATCAAGACAGATAGTCGAACTATCACGCAAAACAGATAGTCGACCTATCAAGCAGATAGTCGAGCTATTAGATAGTTGAACTATCCAAGCAGATAGTTGAACTATCAAGAAATCTGTCTGGTCAAAAGAAGTCGAGCGGGGTTCGACGATCGACGAGGCAGATACCACAGAACGTCGAGCTAACAAGAGTTGAACTAACTCAGAGATAGACGGTCTGTTGACGGACGATAGTCGACCAACTGATAGACGATCGTTGAACAGTTGATAAACGATAGTCGAGTGACGTTCAACCATAGTCGAACCAAAAACAACTTAACCAAATTTTTATCTGGATAAGTGACAACTCTACAACTAGAGCAATCTAACTAAACAACTAATCTTTGACCATAGATAAATCTTGAATCAAGAAACTAAATGAGAAGACTAAACTCAAATCCAAACTAGGGTACCAACAAACTGTATCGGAGAAAGACCGTCTAATTCCTGCTTTTGTAACTTTGCTCTTGCATTATAGATTGTTCTCATAACTGAAGTGTTCGGACTATTTTTCTTTTTCAATGTCGAAAGGATTTTTCTTGGCTTGACATTGACACTATACATTTGATTGACAAGATATTCCTCATCTGCATTTAACTTCTCGGCATAAGCATGTGCTTCCATGTGAACTTTCTCATGATTGTGCACGTCACATGCACATAACCTCTAATCTCCCTTCCTAAACATTTACCACTTTCACTCCTTTAAGAGAGAACAAACAACTGCATCGCTTGGAGGTGGTTTTACAGAGCCCCTTCTTCACCCAACCTTTTTTACATTGATTCTCTCGGTAGTGTCCACCTCTATCACAACAAAGAATTACACGAGGTGTGAGGCGACCAACAATTTTATCGGATATTTTTATAGTAATAACATAGTCCAGACTTTTGCTAATACATCTAGCTCACCGTATCAATTCCTCCTTCGAATCAAATGCTTTATTGGTTTGAAAATGCATGGTCAAATCAACTTCGATTTTGGGAACCATGTCATCTACTATGTATTTTGGATATTCACATAATATAAAACACAAGTAAATCACAATGCATAATCACAAAAAAAGTTGATTATATTTTTACTACATGTGGTCATACCGATTAATTGTAAACCCGTAATTGTGTAATCTTCTTGACTCATCCTCCCAAACAACAATATAAAAACCTAGAAGAGTAATCTACATTTTTTAACAATGAACTTCAAAAAATTAATTCAAGGTGGAGAAAAATGTTAGGTACCTTTGAGATTTCTGAAAACGTAAAGGTTTTTTGCCCGATAAAAGAGGAGAAAATCACCCAACCTAGGGCATGGAACACCAAGCAAATGGAACCGTCGGCCACTTCAAGGGGGGAAGGTCGGGGCGGAGACGGCTGCGGCACAAGAGAGAGGGGCCGGTAGATGCCGCCAGGGGATGTCGCTGAGGAGGAGAACAACCGGGGTTATTATCGATGTCGCTGACCAGCCAGGGGAATAGTCGCGAAGGAGGAGAACTGTCGGGGTCGTTGCCAGTTGTCGCCGACAACTGCAGGGGAATAGTCGTGAAGGAGGATGAGGGCCGCGCGTCGGAGGATTGGGCTGCAGAAAATACAATGGAGGAGAATGGCATGCAACGGGTTAGAAGAGTGAGTGCGATTGTTAAAAAAAACCCTAAAAATTACTTTGATTTGAGTGTTAATACCAATTAGTGCAATGCTAATAGCAGCGCCCTAAAATAATCCTTGAAGTTTAGAATGCCCACTAAAATATATTTTTAGTATATTTGCAAATTTTAAAAATATTTTTGGTGTCATTATAAGTCAAGTGTGCAAGTAAATGAATTTGGGCTGCACATATCCAATATTAATGTGTATGTATTCATTCCTGCAAAAAAAGACTGTCGGGCCGGTCCGGGACCAGTTTTTTGGCCGGCTGGTCCCACTCAAACCAATCCCAGTCCAGGATCGATGTTCCTCCTCTGAAGAAGGACGAACTAGGACCAGAGGACCGACTAGGACCAGAGGACCGGTCCGGTCTTTTTTACAGGTCCTTTGTCCGGTTTTACTAAAATGATTAAAAATAATCAGTCTCTTACTAAAATGACTGGTCCTTTACCAGTCTTTTGATCGGTACCGGTCCGGGACCGATTTTTTACCAGTCTCGATCCGGGACTGGTCTTTTACCGGTCTCAGTCCGGGACCGGTCTTTGATGAAAAAAGGGAACCCCTTGGGACCACTGGGACCGGTCTGGGACCGAACTGGTCCTAACCGATACGATCCCAACCGGACCGGTTAGGACCGATTTTTTGGGGCACCCCTAGTCTATAACATCACTCTTAAAAATATATAATAAGTGAGAGAGTCATGAAAATCCACAAAATTTAGGACCAAATAGAGGGATCCATTTCACAATCAAACCCTTAGGGTGCAAAATAATTTTTTGTAAAAATATAAAAAAATATCAAATTTGGATTAAAAAAAAAATTCTAAATCATGAAAGGAATGGAAGAGTATGCACCGGATAAATTAAGAGAAATTAGTACTTAAAAAAGAATCAATGAAGCAATAATCAAGCCAAAATCCTAAGGCAAAATTTCTCCCGTCTGGAGAACGGACTCCAAATTTTTTTTTTTTTTTTTTTTTTTTTTTTTTTTTAGAAAGGACTCCAAGTTGATCTCCAACGAAATCACATTAGGTTTGGACGGATTCACCAATCTCCTTTGGCTTTTTGGGAATGAAGCCCGACCGGAAAATTTTCTCAAATTCAAGAGTGTCCATTATGCGATGAGAGCGGCCAACTAAGCTTTTCTTTGGGGGCACTTATTTTCATCGGTCAAGCGGTTATGACCACATGAACCAGATCTTAATTAAGATCCGATTCATGAAGTCATAATCGCTTGACCGGTGAAAACAAGCCCTCCCAAACAAAGCCTAAGTCTTGTTGTGGACTCCAGTGTCAAAGGCAAATTATATGGTGATTGTAAACCGCAACCCGTTATTGGCTAGTCGCACCCCAAAATCTCATAACTTTTCATGTCTTTTCGAAATACGTCTTGTACTTGTAATTTCAGGAAAAGTGTTCAACACAAAAGTTGTAGATCTACAACTTTCGTGTTGAACACTTCCTGAAATAGCATGTACAAGACATATTTCCGAAAGACATAAAATCTGAGCATATTTCCAAAGTACGTCTTGTACATGTATTTTTAGGAAAAGTGTTCAACTTTCGAGTTGTAACTTTCATGTTGAGCACTTTTCCTAAAATTGCATGTACAAGACGTATTTCGAAAAAACACGAAAAATTATGAGATTTTTGAGTGCCACTAACAAATAACGGGTTTGCGGTTAACAATCACCAATTATATTTGTGGTATAGTAAGGATCTACTGCCTCAACAGATTCTCTAAGAGGTGACAAATTTGTGATATCATCCAGGACTCTGATGCAGGACACTACTATTGTAATGGCCTTTTAAGAGATTAAGGCTTCATTTGGTTCGGCGGTGGCGGGTCGATCCAGCGGGTGGAAACGGAGTGTTCGAAATGGAGGGGGGAGGTGGCTGCTCCAAACAGAGCTTTTTGAGGGCGTTTCTCAAGGGGGGCGGGTGGAAACGGAGCAAACGCCGCCGGAGGTTCATTTGTTTTTCCTCCTTCCGGCGGCGTTTGCTCAAAACGGAGCAACGAAACGCCCAAACAAATGGAGCCTAAGGTTCTATTTAGGGGACTAATTGTTGTCGTTCAAGCGGTTACGACCGCATCAACCTGTGATAACCGTTTGACCGGTGAAAATAAATCTCTCACAAATGGAGCCTAAATTATATTCATAAACAACAACACTGACAATAGCTATAATAAAATATGAAGATCAAGATTCTTAAACTGTTCCAACAGCTGCTTGTCCAAATTTAGATTTGAGAATGAATCTAGAGCAAACAAGCCGCACCAAACCAAGCCTTAAAACTGCTCAAAAAGGCATGGAAGAGATTGAATAATCCTGTTATGAACAGATTAAAGAAACCAGAAATACGATTCCTTCTAAGACTCCGTTTGGGAGGACTTATTTTCACCGGTCAAGCGGTTACGGTTACGATCGCATGAATTTGACCTTAATTAATGTCAGATTCATGCAATCGTAACCGCTTGACCGGTGAAAATAAGTCCTCCCAAACGTGACCTAAATTACTACCAAAACATGGAAGAAAATACCAAAAAAAATTTGTTGCTCTCAGAAAAAGGCCAATGTTCTCCGCATCGGGAAGCATTTGAGGAAGACGGATTAACCAGGGCAACTCGTCAAATCACATGCCCCCGAGCTCGCCCATCACCTCCCTTCGTCCTTTACTCAAGGGGAGAATAATAATCACAGAACATGGAAATCCATTCATCTTAAGATCCGATCCCCCCGGAGTAAAACACGAAGATCATAGAGAACGAACCAGCCGGAGAGCAGATCGCCTGAATAATCCCTAGATCTGCCCGTCTTCCAGCTTCCTCTCGGCGTGGTTAAAGCAAAATAATCATCATCGAGCCATGGAAATTGATAGAAATGGGAGGGGGTAGAAAATAGGGCGTGTAGAGCACACGAGAAAATGACGGAATCCATGGCGATGGATCTCAGATCCGGAGACCGCATGTCCAGGCGCTCAATAAATTGATATTGCTCCTCTTCAAATTAAATCAGCTGCTGTCTGTAAAGAAATTCGCACAGAAGCTGCAAGAGATGACTAGAAAGAGGGCAGGATTTGATCGAAGTGAAGGAAGAAGATGAGTAAAATAAGAGAAGGAAGGAGATGCATAAAAGATTCTACAAAAATAATAAGAGCAAAAAAAAAGAGTGAAAAGAAATAAGGAAATGAAGTGAAGAACGAGGGAGGGAGAGAGAGAGAGAGAGATTCAGCGGCTAAGGGCAATATATAGCCCACTTATATATAGACAGGATTGTACGCCGAGGATGGCTTTTAGGTTTTTACTAATAACCGTCAGATTATAATCTAACGGCCAAACCGAGAAATTGCATAATTATTCATTAAACTAATTTGGCAAACATCTATAGTGTATAATATATTAATATGGGAACCTCTTTGTTGGCTGAGATTAAAAAAAGGATGTTTATATTTGCAGTCCGTATATTGATATTGGCAGTCCAATTATAATGGCAGTCAAGTAAATCGTTATTGCAGCCCAATGGCTAATGACATCCCAAAAAAATAGGTTTTAAAAGTCATTTTTAGAAAAAGTGTTCAACATGAAAGTTGTAGATCTCGACGAGATCTACAACTTTTATGTTAAACATTTTTTCTAAAAAAAGTCATATAGTAGGTCTATTTTCAAAAAGCGCGGAACCCGAGCGGAACTATGCGAGTTCCGCGCCTTTTGAAAATAGTCCTACTATATGATATTTTTTGAAAAAGTGTTCAACATGAAAGTTGTAGATCTCGTCGAGATCTACAACTTTCATACTGAACACTTTTTCTAAAAATGTCATATAGTAGGTTTATTTTCAAAAGTCACAGAACCCGTATTTTGGGCTGCTATTAGCGGACATATTACATGTATTTTTCATTATTTTAGGGGCTGTCAATATCGATATACGGGCTGCCAATATAAACGCCTTTAAAAAAAGAGTGATGTTACGGGCGCATTAATTTTGGCTATGGACATGCCAATAAAATTATTAAAGGCATTGTGATAATCGCGAACACTGGAACAGAAGCACATGAACAATTCCTAAAAGCGCTGATTCACTGATCTTCCTTTGACTGGAAGTTCTTGTCGGAGGGAGACGACTGTGAAGGTAATGGGGGTTGGCGAGCTGGGAAAACTGGAGGCGATTTGGGATTCTATGAAGCGATTCGGGGATGCTGCCACTTAAATGGTTGATGGAGAGATTCAGAAGTTGAAGCGATTTGGAACTAGAGGTCAGGGATTGGGCCAGACAGTGAGTTGCTGGAGAGATTCAAAGCGGTGAGATGAGTGAGACTGGAGACGGGAGAGAGATCTAGCACCGTAAGATTCTTCCGCATAGAGAAATTGGATGGTTTCGTTTGTTCTGATCTTATCCAGGAAATCAAAAATGAAATCCTCTCTTCTCGGTTGCTCAGATCTGAGATTCCACAAGTTGTCGAGCTCAATTCCTTGAGATCTACACCAGATCTGCTGCTTTCTTGGGTGCCGAATGAAGAACTGATTGCAGTCAAGATAGATGCATGAGGTTAGATCTCCGACAATGAAGAAAAATAGAGGCCTTGGGCCTGATGCTACTGTTGCGTGCCGGTTCGGTGTGTGACTGGGTGGACCGGTTCTGTTAAGGTTATGGGGTTTATGTTAAGTAGAATTAGTATGTATTACTCTTAGCCGTGTGATATAAATAGCTAAGAGGTAGGGTTTGTTTTTATGTTATCTTCTTGAATCTAGTGGAGAGGCTGACAGCTGTGGCTGGAACTTCTTGGGGGTGTTTCACTATTCAGGGCTTGCTTTTAGGTGATCCTTGTATCTGTGTTTGTGGTTCTTTTAATAAATTAATTATCCAGCAGGTTTTCCTCCTTCCATTCACCAGTTCGCACAACGCTTGCACCATCACCGGAAACGATCACATCACTGGTATCAGAGCCAGACACCAGCTCCTTTTCATGGCGCAATCGAAGGACCTGGTGCACGATGTGGAGGCGTTGAAGGCGACGCAGGAGACGATGGCCCGGAACCAGGACAGCATGGTGCAGTCCATCCAAGCCCTAACCGAGCAGCTCCGCCTCTTCTGCGAGACGGCGCAGGTCGGGTGACCTGGGGGCGGCGAAAGTCCAGGTTCGGCGGCAACCCACCCCCCCCCCCCCGACAACACCGCAACCGGGCCAAATATCTACCCGTTTCTCGCGGTTGGATTTTCTGAGGTTCACCGGGGAGGCGGTAATGGAGTGGATCTACCGCTGTGAGCAATTTTTTGATATTGATGCCACACCGGAGGATCAAAAGGTGAAGGTGGCGTCGGCACGCATCGAGGGAAAGGCATTGTATTGGCATCAAGCGTATATGAAGGCGTGCATCACCCGCCAATGGCCGCAGTGGGAACAGTACGGGAAAGCCATTGCGGGGAGATTTGGGTCGCTCTTGTTCGATGACCCGATGAGTGATTTGAAGAACCTAAGACAGAAGGGATCGGTACAAACATACGTGGATGAGTTCGATATCCTTCTACACCGGGTCGACATCTCCGAGGAGTATGCTATCAGTTTTTTCTTGGCCGGGCTCAAAGACGAGATAGAGTTTGCGGTGTGGATGTTCCAACCAAAGACGCTAAGGGAAGTGTGTTCGTTGGCTCGGCTACAAGAACACCAACTCACCGCGACACAACGAAAGGGCGGGAGTGGCATATTTGCGGGAGGGCAGGGGAAGGAGAGGCAACCACCTCCTATTAAATTGCAATCCAACAACTTCGGGCAAGGCACCACATCCGGGCACATACCGAGCCGGCGAAGTCATCCTCGCTTGATGCAACGGGAGATGGACGAGAAGAGAAGCAAGGGCCTTTATTTTTGGTGTGATAGCAAGTTCACCCCGGGCCATCAATGCATGGATAAACAACAATCATATACCTTGGAGCTGGTACCGGAGGAGGAGGACGGGGAGACCGTTGACGAAGGGGAGGTGGAAGGGGAACCGGAGGATGGGGAGGAGATCATTATTGCGGAGGAGGGGAACGCCGAGGGGACTGTGCCACAGATGTCCTTCCACGCGTTAACCGGTTTAACACACTTCCACACCATGAGAGTGATAGTGTCATATCAAGGGAAACCCATCAGCATACTCATTGACTCCGGGAGTACTCACAACTTCATTGATGTCAACGCCGCATCAAGGTTGCAATGTAAGCTCACTCCAATCCCTATGTTTAATGTCGCGATTGCTAACAGCAGGACAATTGCAAGCGCACACAAGGTGGAGGAGTTCCAATGGCGCATGCAAGGCATAGGGTTCTCGTCGGAAATGTCCGCCCTTCCATTGGGAGGATGTGAGGTCGTGTTGGGCATACAATGGCTCATCACATTGGGCGTGGTGCATTGGGACTTTAAGAATCTTCAGATGGAGTTCATTAGTTAGGGCCGTAAAATATCACTAAGGGGCTTGCAAAGCACCACCGAAACGTGGACCAAACAACAACGTATGCAAAAACTGATTACCAAAGGAGGAGAAATTCTTGCATCCGGGACTCGGACGCCGTCCGCGTCCACTCAGCGCCTGCCACGTGAGCACTCAGCGGGCGTTGCGTGGCTTGTTTTTCCTCTCTCTCTAAATCGCGATCATTATTATCTCCACTCGGCAACTTCTCCTCTAACTCGGACGGAGATTTAGGGACGGAGCCCGGTCGTAATAACAACGCCCAATGGAGGGGGACAGTGCAGCATGATGGCGGTGTGCAGCATCGAAGAGCGGCCAACCGGTGGGGAGGAAGAGCACGAACCGGGCAGGAAACCGTCATGGATGGAACCACAGTTGGGGGAAACTGGGGAAAGGCCGTTAGCCTCGGTGTTACACAAATTCCAGGATGTATTTGGGGAGCCGAGAGAGCTACTACCCCGGCATGGGCATGAGTATCAAATACATCTTCGGGACGAAAAGGCAGAGATCAACCTAAGACCCTACCGATACTCACCATTACAGAAGACGGAGATTGAAGGGTTAGTCAAAGAGATGTTGGAAGTCGGTAACGTAAGACCGAGCGTCAGTCCATATGCGTCGCCTATGGTGTTGGTAAAGAAAATAGACGGTAGTTGGAGGTTATGTGTGGACTACCGGAAGCTCAACCAAAATACGATCAAAGATAACTTTCCGATGCCAATTATTGAGGAGCTAATTGATGAACTACATGGGGCAGTTTTTTTCTCTAAGCTCGATTTGCGGGCCGGGTATCACCAAGTTCGGATGGCGGAGGGAGATGTGTACAAGACGGCGTTCAGAACGCACCATGGACACTTCGAGTTTCTTGTCATGCCCTTTGGGTTGACAAACGCGCCCTCGACATTCCAAAGTTTGATGAACAAATTATTTCAAGAATAGCTGAGGAAGTCCATTCTCGTGTTCTTCGATGATATCTTGGTGTTTAGCCCGTCTTGGGAAACTCATTTGGAACACCTAGACACTATCTTGGGGGTATTGCGAACACAGCGACTGTTTTTGAAGAGGAATAAATGCGGTTTTGGTCTACGGGAGGTGCATTATTTGGGACACGTCATATCGGAAAAGGGTGTCGCGACCGATCCCACTAAAATATGAGCCATGTTGGACTAGCCCACCCCATCATCATAAAAGAAGCTGAGAGGATTTTTGGGGCTGACGGGGTACTAACGTCATTTCATCAAACAGTATGGAACCATGGCTAAGCCGCTCACAAAACTCTTGAAGGAAGTGCATTTTTCATGGGATGTTGAAGCAGACCGAGCATTTGAAAAGCTGAAGAAAGTCGTTTCTGAACCACCGGTGTTGGCCTTACCTAACTTCGAGAAGTAGTTCAAGGTGGAGACGGATGCGTCGGACAGTGGCGTTGGGGTTGTCCTCACACAAGAAAACCGACCCATGGCATACTTTAGTAAGGCATTGGGGAAAAAAACAAGCTACTACCGGCTTATGAGAAAAAAATGTTTGTTATCGTTTTGGCGGTACAACATTGGAGGCACTATCTAGTGGGAGGAAAGTTCATTATCAAAATGGATCACCAAAGCCTTCGCTTTTTGACCGATCAAAAACACGTGACATCGACACAACAAAAGTATCTGTACAAGCTGATGGGGTATGATTATATCATCCACTACCGCCAAGAGAAGGAAAACATATGCGCCGATGCGTTGTCCCGCCAATTTGAAGGGGTAGCCGGAGAACTAGAGGAGCGGGCGGGTGAGCTGTGTGGGCTGTCCGGTGAGCTGTGTGGGCTGTCCATAGTCTCCTCGGATCTCATTCAGCGGGTTAAGTTGTCATGGCAAGGAGATGCACGGGTTCAGAAGATAATCGAGCAGAAGGAGAGGGATGAGACGACAAAACTGGACTATACCTGGCAGCACGGCATCCTCAAAAGGAAGGGGAAGCTACTAATAGGCGACGACGCTGCCCTCAAACAGCAACTACTACACATCTACCATGACGGGGCGGTAGGAGGCCATTCCGGAGTGACCACCCACTACTAGAAAAATGACTTTTAGCCACGATTTTTTTTTACCACGAGGGAAAACCGTGACTAATAATAAAGTATTAGCCATGATTTCTATTCCGTGGCTAATAAGCTAGTATTTGTCACAGATGACTAAACCGTGGATAATAACCCGACTTTTTGCCACGGTTTGCCTGTTTTATGGCTAATAATCTAGTATTAGCCATGGAAGCCTAATCCGTGGCAAAAGTCGGGTTTTTTAGTCCCACACCGCCAACTAAAAGATCAATTTGGGGTTTATATTGTCTATTCTCAATTAATGTTTGAAATAAAATTGGCTCACAGGAGGCGGCGGTGGCGGCCAGGCGGCGGCCGGGTGGGAGGCGGCGGCAGCGTGCGGCCGAATATTTTTTATGTTACAGACCCTTTAGCCACGAAAATTGAACCGTGACAAATAAAGAGCTTTTAGCCACGACAATTGAACCGTGGCTAATAACTTATTTGTCACGGATTCTGCGTACCTAATACTATTACCTACACTCGTATTGCACACGCCCATTTGCCATGAGTAGGTCGTGGCTAAAAGTTATTAGCCACGGTTTTGTACTTTTAGCCACGACAATCTGCTGTGGCTAAAAGTCTGGTTTCTAGTAGTGGCCACACACCATCGGCTTAAGAAGCTATTCTATTGGAAGAGGATGAAATCGGATGTATATACATATATCCAACACTGCAAGGTGCGCCAAAAATGCAAATCGGACAACCAACGGCCGACGGGGTTGTTGCAGCCCCTCCCCATACTAGAATGCGTATGGCAAGATATATCATTGGACTTCATTGACGGGCTTCCCAAGAGCAAGGTGAAATTCACCATTTTTGTGGTAGTGGATAGGTTGAGCAAAAATACGCACTTCATGGCAATGTCTCATCCGTACACGGTCGAGGGAGTGGCACAAGTATTCATGGATCCAGTCTTCTGTCTATATGGGTTACCGGCATCGATAGTAAGCGATCGGGGTGCGGTGTTTGTGAGCACATTTTGGTAAGAGATGTTCAAGACTTTGAAGGTTTAGTTGAAGCTATCGTCGGCCTACCATCCACAAACCGACGGACAAACGGAAGTTGTCAACCGGTGCATTGAAGGGTACTTACGGTGCATGTGCTTTGACCGGCCACGTGGGTGGGCCGAGTGGTTGTCATTGGCGGAATGGTGGTACAACACCACATTTCACGGTGCCATTCGTATGACGTTGTATGAGGTTATCTACGGCCAGGAACCAGTGTTACACATCCCCTATTTGGAGGGAGCCACGCCGGTGGGCGAGGTGGACCGTTCTCTCGCGACACGGGAATGAGTGATATGCATCCTCAAACACAATTTGGCACAAGCCCAAAACCGGATGAAGGTGCTTGCAGACAAACAAAGGCGGGAACGCCACTTAGAAGTGGGCACATGGGCGTATATGGGCCTACAACCGTATAGGCAAACCATGTTAAGGAGTCATGGGGCCCATAAACTTGCACAAAAGTATTTCAGACCTTTCCTTGTCGTGGAAAAGATCGGGTCAGTGGCTTACTGATACGCCCGAAATAGATGTATATTTACGCAAGTGCACGTGCCGAATCAAGTAATATAAAGTGAGAAGTGATCGTTCCCTCGAGGAGGTGATTGACCTAGTGGTCACAATTACTAGCTCTTCCCGTTCTCTAAATTCAAGTCGATAATTAAGGTGAATTTCTAGATTTATTTAAAGAAATACTCTTGAGACAAAAACTAAAATGCGCGGACAAGAAAATATTGTTATCCAAGTTTTAGGGGAGCAATCTTGCATGTTGGTTTCCCTTACCTCTTGCGATGATTTTTATAGAAAAAGCTTTCATGAGTTGTATGATTTCTATCTTGCAAGGATTTAAAAGCGGATCTCTTTATCCCTCGATTTCCGAGATCCGGTCACCCAAATTCCCCCAGTTATCTCTAACTTGGTGGAAAGAAAGTAACGAAAAGCGCACAATTCCACAATGCTAACTCAAGAGGAAATCTCTTTCTCTCTCAAAGTTATATTAGAAATTAGGTTACACTTACACCGCTCCTCTATCGAATCTCGCAGTGCAGTAAAAAGATGGAATTTTGACTAAAGAAATACGTGACTCCTCTCTCGAATCTCGCCACGTAATATAAAGGATTCAACCCTAGACTAGCATAACTCCTCTCTCGAATCTCGCCATGCTAACTAGAAGATGAATACTTACTCAAAACATCCACAAATAGAGAACACAATTCCAATAAAGATAGGAAATCAAACAATCATTAAGTCAAAACCTTAAATCAAATCATCACAACAAGTAAGGTACTCACAACACACAAGATCTAAGAAATTAGTTCATGGCGGAGAGATGAAACCAAATTAGATGGATCTTACTAGACATGCTTCAGAAAATTCGAAAGTTTCAAGAAATAATTCACTCGGATGTGGGAGATCCGTTGCTCTTGACGATCCGGTGTAGTCTTCTTCTTCTTGCCTAGGGTTTGTCTCCCAAGATGGATCTTCTCCTCCAAAAGCTCCCTCTCTATCTATATTCGTCCAGAACTCTCTTGCAAATGTCCTTTAAAAACGTCTCCCCATATGCCAAGGGATGCCTCCTTCCAAATTTGAAAAGGTGGCAAAATTTGAATTTCAAAATCTGAAAACCGCCCAGGAGTTGTTACAACCTTCATTTTTTTGGGGTGTTGCAACACCCGCGCTGTGCCTACTTGCATTGCCAATCAGAAAGAAAGGTGTTGCAACCATTTATTTTTTCGTGCGTTGCAACCTTTTTCCAGATTTTCATATTTTGGCAGATTTCCGTCCATGAGCTTATTCCTCTTGCACCACTAGTAAACATACAATGAAAAGAGACCAAATTAGCCTTGAATTAGATAATCAAACAATTACTTTCATTTCTATAGCTTTTTGTGTTTATTCGTGCCGGATATGCCGAGTAATTTGTCAGAAAACGAAGCTAGATAACTTCTTTTGGGAAGTTATCACACCCCCACACTTGAACCTTTGCTAGTCCCGAGCAAAGAGAAATAATTATTTCAAATGGGTGTTCGATAATTATCACTCTTCAAATCAGAACAATCCTATCTTGACCAACCTTAGTCCAAGATACTCAAGAAGTTCACTTTACTCAACTGATAAGCTTGATTATTATTAAAAGTTCAAACATCACAAATCCATTAGGTTGATAAAAGATAAAGCATACTAAAGAATTTTGTGTAGTGTGTGCGCCTTCTTCCAGATTATTTACTCCCTCGTACTTTTTCATTAAACATCCTCAATAATTCAAAAGGGTAAGAATAAGCTAAGTCATTACGCTAGCCTTGATAAGAATTAGCAGCAAACGAGAGCATAGGTTTAGCTTTGGCTTGGTTGGCAATTCATGAATAGGCTTAAATAGTGGCATGGTAATTCCCTAGTTAATAATCTCGATCTTTCACCATATTACGAGGTTCAATCCTTAAGCCTTGCATATATAAACATATTGTGTCAATAGTTGGGATCATTCCAAGTATATAATTGCCTACCCAGGCCACATATCACTATGACAAAAGTTTTGATAATTTCCTTTTTTTTTCATATGGTCACAGTTGGGATCATTCTAGATAGGCGTGTACATACTTAGGCCGCATATCACTATGACAATTCACAATTTTTCTTTTTTTATATATATAAATGCTGAATTGGAACACCCATAAATGGCTAGTGGATTAAGATAAAACTAATGAAATATAGGGAATTTGGTCATTCAGTAGTGGGTAACAAAATGATACAGAACCAATCAAAGAATCTCACGAAAGGTCAAAATGGTCTAGCTACTAAAACATTATCTTGACTCACATTATTACTTAGTTCTTGCTTACCCCATTTCCTAATTTTAGAAATCAACATCAAAAGTTTTCAGAGAAGTAAATGAAAACTGGAGAAGGATGTGCATGAATTAAATGCCTTAGAGTGCTTTATCAAAAAAAATCTTGTTAATTTCAAATTCAAAATCTGAACTCCTAGGATTCCCTAGCCGTACCAATTAATTATCATTGAACTTCAAGAATAACTTATCACTAAGTTATTATCAATATACGAGATATTACAAGTACGAGTGATCAAATTATCTACCACCACAATTGTAGAGGCGATGTTAGCCAACACCCCCACACTTAAAGGCTTGCTAGGCCCTAGCAAGGTTAATGTGCTATATGAAAAATAATATTCTTTCTATACTACTCAGTATTTGCATGAATTAAACAAAAGTGATATTGAAACAGTAAAAACTCCCCTGATAAGGAAATGATGTCCTCTGAGTCTCTTGAGTTTCTTTAATGTGCTCTCCATGTGCTCCGATGATATTTACCTGCCCCATTTTTATCTTGGCTATGACAGAAGAGAACAAAACATGGAGGCAATCTAATAAAGTTTGCAACTGCATGAATTAGCAACAACAAGGAACCAAAAAAGCTTAATCGCCTTCATATTCATGTCATAACTGTTAATTATAGCAATAGCCTAAATCATATTATATCAATTTGAACATAAAAGCAGAGTAATAAGGTATATTAAATTTAGTCTTTCCAAAATATCGAGCACTTAATGAGTCCAAATATACACACAAGATCATATCATATCATGTGAGTAGTGCAGAGTACATCAACCATTAGTATAGTCAAACATAATAGCTCAAAATATCATATCATATCATGTGTCCATTCACCATGCAGTCAAACAAAATAGCTCAAAATACGGTCATCCAGAGCAAAACAGAAACAAAATAGTGTCCATCAACCATTAGTACAGTCATCCAAAAACAAATAAGTCAAAAAGGATCTAATCAGATCCCCCCTCATCGTCTTCCTCAGGTTCATCCATTTCTTGATCCTCCTCGCCTTCTGGCTCCACCTCTTTTTCCTGATTCCTTTCTTCCTCCTGTTCCTCGTCTTCTTCATCTAATTCGGTTGGGTCGAGAGTGCTTCCATCAGCCGCTAGCAACTCTCCCTTGTCGTTGAGCTGCCACTGATATCGAAACGGCTCTTCATCCACCTGCAACTTTGCTCTCTTCAAGAGACAATCAATCTTCCTCTCCATAATATCCAGTCGGGAACTGAAGTAGCAGTGCTGGCATCTCAAGTATACCTTTATGTACTCAATACTTTCCATAGCTTCATGCAACGTGACCCCTTCCCCGGATGGCACTGCTACTTTCTCCAGCTTTCTGGCCGATGACGCTGAATATCGACTTCCTATTCTTTCGTGAGGTGTCTTAAAACCGCTGTCCATCTCAGTCCCTTCTTTAATATTCACCTTCACAACCTGTCCAGTTATCGGCCTCCGCACTTGGGTTAGCAAATCCTCAGCACCGCAGGCTACCCCTGCCTGCCTACAAAGCTCCGTGATCAAGATTGGGAACCATAGCATCTTGGCCTTGTCCTCCCGGATTTTCATCTTCAAATGGTTGTTGATTATCTCCCCCACATTAATCCTATGCCCCTTCAAAATGTGATATATCAGCTCTGCTCTGTCTAAAGTGACGTTGTTCAGGTGGCGGGTAGGCATAACGGTAGCATTTATGAAAAGGAGCCACACCTTAGCTTCCCTGGACAGGGATGTGGATTTCAGCGCCTTCGTCGACCTCTTTGACCATTCCAGGTCTGGTGAATTGCCGATCGCAGCTGCCAGTTCATCCGATGTAATTTGATAGTTCAGACTCTCCAATTCTTCATCAACACCTACTCCGTACAGCTCATTGATTACATTGGAAGATATGTTGATCGCCCTCCCTCGTACCGTCACTACCTCATCCTCCATTTGCTTAGCGTTTGCGTAAAATTCGTATACCCAGGATAGAATGGCCTCCGACCGGTGATGGCAGAACGTCTCCCAGTGCAACTCATGCATTTGGAGCACGTAGGGAAGGCTCCACGCTCGCTTCTCCATCAGGAATCCCCTTTCATAAATTACTAGTAACGTCTTTAGATTCTCAAATCTATATGCGGCTGCTTCGCTAACAAACCGTGACGATTTCTTCGCTATCGATTTCCCTTTTCTTTTGGATGACATTTTTACATTATAGGTTTAGCAAGGTCAGGAACTCCTCACCCTCACACATTCGAGACGCAGGCATGGAGATGCGAACAAAAATAAGAATAATGTTAGGTGTGTTCGGACATTACCTAATCGTGCTAGAGACGCTGCGGTAGAAAAGGATCCGGCGAAGTTGCACCCGTCGACAGATCGCGAAATGGGGATGTGCTTGCTGGGAATCAACTCCTGGCAGTTTCGCCGCCACTCACGCCGCCGATTACGCCCCGCAGAACTCGCCGACGCCGCCGACGTCTCCGACCTCGCGAACTAGGGTAGGGAATGGCGGCTGGCGTCGTTTCGATTTCCTTCCTCCTTGTTTTTTTTTATATAAAGATGAGCGTGTATAATTAAGAAGAAGCCCGGTTCAAGTGAACCGGGGCCACGTGGCACACTCTGGATCGACCCCTCCAGCCGGTTCAGCGCCGGTTTGATCGCCTATTCCTCGGTACTGGCCGAAACAAAGGTGTTGCAACCATTTATTTTTGCTGTCGTTGCAACACCCGCGCGATTTACACTCTCCAGCCCAACCAGAAAGAAAGGTGTTGCAACCATTTTTTTTCTGTCGTTGCAACACCCACGTGGTTTAACTCTCGGGACAGAAATCTGGACGTTGCGTCAAATTAACATTTTCAGCGCTGCAACTACCACCACTGCTCCTACCAATTTGTCCATCAGTAACTGAATTCATTCCTCCACCACTACTCTCCTAATCAAAACCAAAGAAAACAAGAAGAAAAACTACTAAATTCAAACAATAAACTAAACATAAAGCGATGGGTTGCCTCCCACCTAGCGCCTAAGCTAATCGTCTCGGCAAGACGGCTCTTCCCGTTCTCTTCAATGAAATTTTATCACCATCGCATCGCGCTGGTCACCACCCTCATAATAGATTTTTAGTCGCTGTCCATTCACCTTGAAAGTTGATCCGTCCTTCTCGTTACATATTGTTACCACACCATGTGGGAACACCTCAACAATTCGGAATGGTCCAGACCATCTCGATTTTAGCTTTCCTGGAAATAATCGAAGGCGTGAATTATACAAAAGCACAAGTTGTCCATTTCTAAATTCTCTCTTCTGCAGTCTCAAATCGTGCCATTTTTTAACCCGATCTTTATAAAGCTTCGTGTTCTCATAAGCATTAAATCTAAGCTCTTCTAACTCATTCAAGTGCAGCAGCCTTCTTTTACCCGCTTCTTGAAAGTCAAAGTTAAGTCTTTTGATCGCCCAAAAAGCTCTATGTTCCAATTCTATCGGTAAATGACAGCCCTTTCCATACACCATCCTAAAGGGAGTCACACCTATGGGCGTTTTGTAAGCGGTCCTATAAGCCCATAACGCGTCATTTAATTTAAATGCCCAATCTTTCCTGGTTGTACTCACTGTCTTCTCTAAGATGGACTTAATCTCTCTATTGGAAACTTCGGCTAATCCATTGGTTTGCGGGTGATATGCTAGGGCCATTTTATGTGTTACACCATATTTTTTTAAAAGTAATTTAAATTGTGTATTAGAAAAATGTGAGCCCCCATCACTAATTATCGCCCTAGGCGTGCCGAATCTCGTAAATATATTTGCTTTTATAAACTTGAGTACAACCTTAGCATCGTTTTTTTGTGTGGCAATGGCCTCTACCCATTTTGACACATAGTCTACTGCCAATAATATGTAGAAATTTCCTCCAGAATTCACAAACGGCCCCATAAAATCTATGCCCCAAACGTCAAATACCTCTACTTCCAGAATATTGGTCATAGGCATACTTGCCCCCCGATGAATATTGCCCGTCTTCTGGCATCTATCACATGCCTTGACAAACAAATGAGCATCCTTAAATAGCGTTGGCCAATAGAAACCAGCCTCTAGTACCTTCATAGCAGTTCGTTCTCCCATAAAGTGCCCTCTATAAGGAGATGCATGACACTTTTCTAGGATATCACGAACTTCCATCTCAGGTATGCACCTCCGAATGGCTTGGTTAGCGCATATCCTAAATACATAGGGGGCATCCCAAAGATAAAACTTGGCCTGATGAAGAAATCTTTTCTTCTGCTGATAATTTAAATCTGATGGCAAAATGTTACTCACAATGAAATTTACGATGTCAGCATACCATGGGGTATTCCCCTCCGATACTGCCAATAGACTCTCATCAGGAAAATTCTCCCTAATCTCAATGCTCACATGCTTCCCATACTCAGACTCTAGACGTGATAGGTGGTCTGCTACAGGATTCTCCGCCCCCTTACGATCTTTAATCTCCAAATCAAACTCCTGCAAGAGGAGTACCCACCTAATCAATCTAGGTTTAGCATCCTTTTTCTCTATCAAAAATCGTATAGCTGCATGGTCCGTATAAACTATCACCTTAGACAATATTAAATAGGAGCGGAATTTGTCAAAAGCAAAAACAACTGCTAATAATTCCTTCTCGGTAGTGGTGTAGTTTATTTGTGCGTCGATCAATGTCTTGCTAGCATAGTAGATTGTGTGGAAGACCTTGTCGCGCACTTGTCCTAAGACCGCGCCCACAGCAAAATTGCTTGCGTCACACATAATGGTGAATGGTAGAGACCAATCAGGTGCAATAATAATCGGTGAAGAAACTAGACTTTGCTTTAATGTACGAAAGGCGGCTAAACACTCCTCGTCCAAATTAAAGTGGGAATCTTTCTCTAACAGCTGGCTTAGCGGCTTGGAGATTTTAGAAAAATCTTTAATGAAACGACGGTAAAAGCCTGCATGACCCAGAAAACTACGCACTCCCTTAACATTAGTCGGTGGGGGAAATTTTTCTATAACCTCAGTCTTCGCTCGGTCTACTTCCAAACCCTTCTTGGACACCTTGTGTCCCAGAACAATCCCTTCTTTGACCATGAAGTGACATTTTTCCCAGTTTAAAATTAAGTTGGCTTGAATGCATTTGTTCAAAACTTTCTTTAGCACTTCTAAACATTCATCAAATGATCTCCCAAACACTGAAAAATCATCCATAAAGATCTCGATCCCCTCATCAATTAGTTCAGTAAAGATAGCGATCATGCAGCGCTGAAATGTGGCAGGAGCGTTACATAATCCAAAGGGCATTTTCCTAAATGCAAATGTTCCAAAAGGACAGGTGAAGGTTGTCTTCTCCTGATCCTCGGGAGCAACCATGATTTGATTATACCCCGAGTAACCATCTAGGAAACAGAAATACTCATTTCCTGCTAGCCTATCAAGAACCTGATCAAGGAATGGGAGTGGAAAATGATCTTTCCTAGTCGCTTTATTCAACTTCCGGTAATCCATACAAATCCTCCAGCCAGTTACCGTTCTAGTGGGAATCAACTCGTTGCTCTCATTTCTAACGACAGTAATACCCCCCTTCTTTGGCACACACTGAACAGGGCTTACCCACCGACTATCGGAGATAGGATATATAATACCTGCATCCAGCCATTTAATTATCTCCTTCTTGACCACTTCTTTCATAGGTGGGCTAAGTCTTCGTTGGGGTTCTATTGACTCTTTTGACTCTTCCTCTAGAAGGATTTTATGCATGCAAATTGAAGGACTTATCCCTCTAATGTCTGCAATGGTCCAGCCTAATGCTTTCTTGTTCTCACAAAGAACCGCAATCAATTTATCTTCATTCTCCTTCATTAAAGATGCATCAATAATAACCGGTAATGTGTTGTCCTTACCTAGAAAAACATACTTTAGGTTTTCGGGTAGTGGTTTCAATTCAAGCATAGGTGGCTCTACAATAGACGGCTTCATGATTTCCGACTCGCTTGACGTGCTTATTAACTCAAACGCGTTAGCATTTGGTAAATGCTCAAAAGTACATAACACTTCCTCAGTTTCCCTTGAATCTGGATCCTCTTCTATTTCTTCATTTGTTAAAGCACTAAGAATTTTGTGCTCCCAATTATTTTCATTATGCATCCTCTGTATAGGTGCACTCACCTCCGTAATAGAGAAACACTCCTCTTTATCATCCGGAAATCTCATGGCTTTGAGGATGTTGAATGTCACATTCTCATCATTAACTCTCATCGTAAGCTCACCCTTCTGAACATCAATGAGTGTTCTTCCGGTGGCCAAGAATGGTCTACCAAGAATGATGGGGACATCCTTGTCCTCATCCATATCAAGTACTACAAAATCAGTGGGGAAAATAAATTTCTTCACTTTAACCAACACGTCTTCTACAATTCCCTTAGGGAATGCAAGAGACCTATCGGCCAACTGTAGAGTGAGAGATGTAGGTGTTATCTCCCCTAGACCCAACTTCTTATAGATAGATAATGGCATCAGGTTGATGCTCGCTCCGAGGTCATATAACGCTCTCCCAACAAACTTCACTCCAATAGAACAAGGAATTGTGAAACTACCGGGATCCTTAAGCTTGGGTGGCAGCTTGTTCTGCAATATAGCACTACACTCCTCAGTCAACGCCACTATCTCTTTATCAACAAACTTTCTCTTCTTTGCCAAGATATCTTTCATAAACTTAGCATAACTCGGCATTTGCTCAAGCGCCTCGGCAAATGGGATGTTTATAGTTAACTTTTTGAAAATATCCATAAACTTCTGGAATTGTATGTCAAGTTTGGATTTAGCCAGTCTAGATGGAAATAGGGGTGGTGGGTAGATTACGTCTTTCTTTTGGTTTAATTTCTCTTTTTGCTTCTCTCCCACCTCCTTCTCTAATGTGCTCGACTCACTCGGCATCTTACTTGCCTCTTCTTCCCTAGTTTTCTCAAGCAACCCCTCCCCACTTGAAATCTCTACACCACTCCGTAAGGCAATAGCTTTGCATTGATTATTATGATTTTCTTTTGTTGGATTTAGTGTGATATCAGAAGGTAGAGTTCCAATGGGTCTTTGACTTAATGAATTTGCAAGTTGACCCATAGTTGTTTCTAGTGATCTTAATGAAGATTCTATTCCTCCCATTCTTGAGTCATACTTTTGGAACATGCCTAAGATAAATTCATCTGGTATCTTCCTTTGGTTTAATTGTTGGGGTTGAGAGTTATTATTGATAGGAGGGTGGGTCATATTTTGATTGAACCCTGGTGGGTGATTCGCCCCTTGATTGTTTTTCCAGGAGAAATTGGGGTGATTTCGCCACTCGGGGTGATAATGATTGGCAAATCCAGGTGGACCTTGCATTTGTGCTCCTCCTACATAATTTGCTTCTTCAGAAATTTGATTTAATTGCTCCACCGTCAATGGAGCACTAGATGAAGGTTGTGATAATGAATCTAATCTCTTATTAATTAGGTTGAATTGTGATGCCATTTGAGCGGCCAAGGAAGTGATTTGGTCCACTTGGTGGATACCAACCGTGTTGTTGTTCCCTTGACGCTCATAGGCTTGATAGTTATTTGCAGTGAGATCTTCGAGGATTGCATATGCGTCCTCGGGATACTTCTTAAGTAACGATCCTCCAGCAGCCCCGTCTACTAAGATCATGGTTGCAGTTTGCAATCCATTATAGAAGGTGGAAACTTGTTGATGTAGGGCTAACCTATGGTGGGGACACTTTCTCAGTAGCTCCTTAAAACGCTCCCAAGCGTCGTATAGTGTCTCTCCGTTTCCCTGTGTGAATGTGGTTATATCTCTTATTAGCTTTGCAGTCTTCGAAGGAGGAAAGTATTTATGTAAGAATTTTTCGACTAGTTGCGTCCAAGTTGTAATACAATCATCAGGTAAAGAATCTAGCCAATCCTTAGCCCTCCCTTCTAGTGAGAACGGAAACAGTCTTAACATAATTGCATCATCGGATGTCCCGTTACACTTAAACATATCACAGATGGCTAAGAAAGTTTTTAAATGAGAATTTGCATCCTCATGATTGAGACCCTCAAACTTATTGTATTGAACTTGTTACATGATGAGTGGGTCCATTTTAAAGTTATTTTCTGCAATTGCTGGACGAGTAATGCTAAAATGCAAACCCCCACCTAGAGGTGTATTATAGTCGTAGCATGTCATGCGAGGTGCATTAAGTTGAACATTTTGTTCAACATGCTCCTCATTATCATCAACGTTGTTTTGCACATGATTATCCATCGCAGGATGAGTAATGTTATCGGTCCTAAAGTCTCTCCTATTTTGTCTACAGGTACGCTCAATTTCAAAATTCAAAGGCAATAATTCTACTTGCCTATACCTGGACATACACTGCACAGATTTTCAAATAAACTTGATTCAAATAAATAAACAAACAAACAAACAAAGACTTGATCTCTAAGTACTAGGGATTCACTAATATTATGAAAATAATTAACACTAACTCAGAAGCACCTCCCCGGCAACAGCGCCAAAAACTTGATACGCCCGAAATAGATGTATATTTACGCAAGTGCACGTGCTGAATCAAGTAATATAAAGTGAGAAGTGATCGTTCCCTCGAGGAGGTGATTGACCTAGTGGTCACAATTACTAGCTCTTCCCGTTCTCTAAATTCAAGTCGATAATTAAGGTGAATTTCTAGATTTATTTAAAGAAATACTCTTGAGACAAAAACTAAAATGCGCGGACAAGAAAATATTGTTATCCAAGTTTTAGGGGAGCAATCTTGCATGTTGGTTTCCCTTACCTCTTGCGATGATTTTTATAGAAAAAGCTTTCATGAGTTGTATGACTTCTATCTTGCAAGGATTTAAAAGCGGATCTCTTTATCCCTCGATTTCCGAGATCCGGTCACCCAAATTCCCCCAGTTATCTCTAACTTGGGTGGAAAGAAAGTAACGAAAAGCGCACAATTCCACAATGCTAACTCAAGAGGAAATCTCTTTCTCTCTCAAAGTTATATTAGAAATTAGGTTACACTTACACCGCTCCTCTCTCGAATCTCGCAGTGCAGTAAAAAGATGGAATTTTGACTAAAGAAATACGTGACTCCTCTCTCGAATCTCGCCACGTAATATAAAGGATTCAACCCTAGACTAGCATAACTCCTCTCTCGAATCTCGCCATGCTAACTAGAAGATGAATACTTACTCAAAACATCCACAAATAGAGAACACAATTCCAATAAAGATAGGAAATCAAATAATCATTAAGTCAAAACCTTGAATCAAATCATCACAACAAGTAAGGTACTCACAACACACAAGATCTAAGAAATTAGTTCATGGCGGAGAGATGAAACCAAATTAGATGGATCTTACTAGACATGCTTCAGAAAATTCGAAAGTTTCAAGAAATAATTCACTCGGATGTGGGAGATCCGTTGCTCTTGACGATCCGGTGTAGTCTTCTTCTTCTTGCCTAGGGTTTGTCTCCCAAGATGGATCTTCTCCTCCAAAAGCTCCCTCTCTATCTATATTTGTCCAGAACTCTCTTGCAAATGTCCTTTAAAAACGTCTCCCCATATGCCAAGGGATGCCTCCTTCCAAATTTGAAAAGGTGGCAAAATTCGAATTTCAAAATCTGAAAACCGCCCAGGAGTTGTTGCAACCTTCATTTTTTTGGGGTGTTGCAACACCCGCGCTGTGCCTACTTGCATTGCCAATCAGAAAGAAAGGTGTTGCAACCATTTATTTTTTCGTGCGTTGCAACCTTTTTCCAGATTTTCATATTTTGGCAGATTTCCGTCCATGAGCTTATTCCTCTTGCACCACTAGTAAACATACAATGAAAAGAGATCAAATTAGCCTTGAATTAGATAATCAAACAATTACTTTCATTTCTATAGCTTTTTGTGTTTATTCGTGCCGGATATGCCGAGTAATTTGTCAGAAAACGAAGCTAGATAACTTCTTTTGGGAAGTTATCACTTACAAACTACAGCTTTCGGAGGACGCCAAGATTTATCCAACCTTCCACATTTCGCAACTCAAGGAACACAAAGGGGCACCACCTCTAACAGTGGTTTCTCTACCAGAGACAGTCAATGAGGAAGGCAATCTCCTAGTGGAACCCATGTTGGTGTTAGCTCGTAGAATCATTCCGAAGAATGGGTGGGTGGCCACGCAACTATTGATTCACTGGACAAATGGCAGCAGGGATGACACCACGTGGGAGGACCTCGAGGGGCTGCAGGGCAGGTTTCCAAATTTCATTTCGTGAGGACACAAAACTTCTGATGTGATGCAGGCCACTATCCGCCACGAGTTAACCTTAACGTTCTATCGCACGAGACACCTAACACCCACAACACTAGCCACACAAAGCTCAAACGCAGCGCACCACTATGCAAACTAAACAAGTAAACCAACACGGTAGCCACACCGTCGGAAAGATCGGACAAGCGGCTAGAGGCCGATATCCTTTCAAGCAAAAGGGACCCACCCGGTCCGGACGAGCGATGTTGTACCAAAGAAGATCTACCCGAAAAAACACGATCGAGAAACGGTAGATCTCCCCCAACAAAAAGACCGGGGTTCGCCAAACCCTTTTCGGAAATAAAGCGTAGTGATGTTGCAACACTTAAAGCAAAACCCACGAAAATCAACGATTCGCAAGCAACGCAAAATTTACTCCAGCCGCTAGAAAAATCAAGAGGGAAACACACCGAAGTGGAGAGATTCGTTACCCAAGTCGGAATGGATGATTCCAACTATTTTACCCAAAGATCACTCGCCCGCGGTTCCGCCGGAGTTGCACCGAATGGAGTAAGAGATTCCGCCGTCGCCGCGTCACACCGGCTCCAAGTTCCTCGGGGGTTGAAAAATACTCCTCCTCCACCAACAGGGGGTGGTCGGCCAAGAGGGAAAAGAGGTGGTGGTCGGCCTTGGAGGTTGGTGGCCGAATGGTAGGGGATGAGGTGGTCGGGTAAGGCGGTGTTGGGAGGAGAAGATGGCGTGGAGGAAGTAGATGGAAGAGGGAGGAAGGGAAGAGGAAGGGGGCGGTTTTGAGAGTGGAGAGAGGGGGGCGGCCGAAGTTGTGAGAGGAGGAGAGAGAGAGAGGGGGGCGGCTAAGAGGATGAGAAGGAGAGGGATAAGTTTAGGGTTTCAATTTTCTTCTTCAATACCTCAAAAGGAAAACATCCTATGCCTATATATAGGCTTACAACCATCACAAGGCTATTAGCAGCCCATAATGAAAAATAAAGCTAATAATGTTTTTGTTAAACTTAAAGAGACAAATAAAATGCCTAAACAAGTGGCACAACAAATACGCTAAATAAAATGACATAAATAAAAGATTAAACGGACTTGAGCCGAGGGCGGAGATTATAACGTCGCCCCGAGTGGGCACCATGGCGACGCGAGTCCTTTGTTGGAGACGAGGGATGGTCTTCAGCAAGCTGTGGTTCGTCGTCTCCACCATGATGGGGGAGTATTGTTGTGTGTCGGTTCGGTGTGTGACTGGGTGGACCGGTTCTGTTAAGGTTATGAGGTTTATGTTAAGTAGAATTAGTATGTATTACTCTTAGCTGTGTGATATAAATTGCTAAGAGGTAGGGTTTGTTTTTATGCTATCTTGTTGAATCTAGTGGAGAGGCTACCGGCTGTGGCTGGAACTTCTTGGGGGTGTTTCACTATTCAGAGTTTGCTCTTAGGTGATCCTTGTATCTATGTTTTTGGTTCTTTGAATAAATTATCCAACAGGTTTTCCTCCTTCCATTCACCAGTTTGCACAACGCTTGCACCATCACCGGAAATAATCACATCAGCTACTCTCCTCCAAGACAGAGGATCAGCTTTTGGTTTTCTCCAAAAAAAAATGAAGAAGAAGAGCACGGAGACTCGGGATTTGTAGCCCGTTTAGGATCCATTTGGTTCGACAGTTGCGGGTCGATCCGGTGGGTGGAAACAGAGTGTTCGAACCGGAGGGGGAGGTGGATCTCCAAATGGAGCTTTTGGGGGTGTTTCTCAAGGCGGGCAGGTGGAAATAGAGCAAACGCCGCCGAAGATTCATTTGTTTACCCTACTTCCGGCGGCATTTGCCCAAAATGGAGCAGTGAAACGCCCAAACAAATAGAGCTTTAGTATGCTGAGAGTATTGTTGTGGATTTCTCATGGCTTTGGCAGACCGGACTAAATTAAACCGTCTTATCCTGGGAGAGGTCGAGCACACACACAGTCAGAGTGTGTAGAAAGATGGGAAGAAATTTTTTTAACATAGAAAACCTGTCAACTTGGTGAAAAATCACGTGGTTGGATCTGTGTCAGCCAAACCTCCACTATTTGTTGGTTGTTGTATAAGGCTTTCTTAAATAACTCAAGGGAGACAGACCGCCTCTCATTACAATTATGTAGAGAGAGTGGGAAGGACTCAGAGGGTGACAGGCCACCACTCTCAGAGTTGAGTATTTCTTTGTGAGTTGTGGGCAGTGATGCATTGGTCAGGCTTTGGAGTCCTTTGATGATGCTTGGAAGTGGGGACGACTTGCTACGCTCGTCCTGATGACTAGGTCTTGTCTCCTCTCACACTTGGATAAGCCTTGAATGACTGACTTGTCGGCGCCCGGCGAGCTTGCCGCTGAGTCGAGGCTGCTGAGAATGCTGAGCGTTCGGCGCGTTACACTGCAGTTGAGCGGTCCTTGGCGGGCTCTGAAGTTGCACTTGTAAACTGTTGGCGATGCAGAGCACATGAACTTTGGGCGCTATGACGGGTTTGGTCTGCTGACATTGAGGAGACTTAGTATTTCGTCTGTGTGTGCAGAGATGCGCTTGGAATGGTCTGGTCGGCAGAGCGCGCGCTTCGAAGGTATTGATGATAGAGCGTGCAGAGGCGCGCTTGGACGGTCTTGACGGCGAGGCGTGCTCAGACGGACTTGACGGCGAGGCGCATGGAGGCGCACTCGGACGGTCTTGATGGTGTGGCGCGTGGAGGAGCGCTCGGACGGTCTTGATGGCGGGGCGCGCAAAGGCGTGCTCGAACAATCTTGACGGCATGGCACGCAAAGGCGTGCTCGGACGGTCTTGAGGCGGGGCGCACAGATGCACGCTCAGACGGTCTTGAGGGCGGGGCGCGCGGATGCGCGCTCTGATGTTCTTGACGGCGGGGCGCGTGGAGGCACACTCGGACGCTCTTGACGACGAGGCGCACGGAGGCGAACATGGACGGTCTTGATGGCGGAGAGTGTGGAGGCGCTTGGACGGTCTTGATGGTATGGCGTGCGGAGAGGGACTTGCGCACGAAGGGGTGTGCTCACAAGTGGATGTAGAGAGAGAAAGTGATGAGGAGAGAGAAAATTTGTAGGAGGATTTTTCCCGGGCGAGAAAAGAGATTAAATGAGAGGGAGTAAAAGTCTATTTATAGATTTTAGGAGGGATAAGCCAGTAATTTCCCCACATAACCATTGACCGAAGATTAGAAATGCTCCGTTTAGAGCACGCAGGTTATAGATTTTATGCAAAATGACAAGAATACCCTCGACCGGAAAATAACCGCCCTTGCCGAAAAATAACCGCTCCTCCCGGAGCGATCGATGAGGGCGGTGGTCGGAGGAGGTCGACGGGGTCGGCGGCCAAGCAAGGCTGCCGACCGGCAGGCAGCGAAGCCCAGCCGAAGGGCGCGGCGACCTTGCGGCCTCCCTTCCTAGGCGGGAGATGGCCGCCCAAATATATGCGACTAAGAGGCTGCACAGATTCAAGTGGCCAAAGGGGAGGGGTGGCCATATGGCTGGGGGTGTTGGGTCCATTGATCACAATGTCCTAGATTTGAAGAAGGCTCACAAGACAATGGTATACACATGATTGTATCTGATGCATGCTCCAAGTTCAATGTATGCATATTATTTTTTGTTGCACTAATTTGATAGTTAGTCTGAGTCACAATGGTAGATAGACTCAAGACAGGATGCTGCCAAAGCAGAAATCTAGTTAAGTCCAGAAGCGTTGAGTGAAGACAGTTCACTCTAGGGGTGCAAGTTGAGTTGAACCGACTCAAAAAAAGCTCGACGAGCACGAGCTCGATTTCGAGTCAAGCTTGAGCTCATCTAGTGTTGTTCATGAGCTCACGAGCCGGCTCGTGAACATTTTATTTATGTATTTAAAAAAAATTAAAAAATATAAAAAATAAAGCTCATGAGCTAAAAACTGTTGGGTATTGTATCCACAATGTACCTGATTTGAAGAAGCCCCTGAACAAGCTAAGGTGAATTGACAATGTATTTGATCACTTGTCTTCAAGTTGTGCTTGCAGTTATTCCTCGCTAAGTACACACCAATGTCAGGGTGTAGTAGGTCAATATACACGGGTCTGTGCAACGTAATCCCTCATTGAGCAGATCAGTGTGTTGGCTTACGTATACTCTCTCTATTGGAGTGTACTTACTTTCAAGCACAGGGTTAAGAAAGATCAAGAGCAGACAAGGAGCAAGGATGGGCCAAAGACCAGCTCAAGGGAAGAAAGGCGAAAATCGTCTAAGTAGAAATCGTCGAGAATCACTAAGTGATTCTCGCCGATTTGACGAGAATCACTAGTGATTCTCGCCGAATCGACGAGAATCACTCGCTGATTCTCGCTGAATACTGTCGGCTGTCTCGACGCCGTCCTGAATTCTTCTAAGGCAGAATCGTCGAGAATCACGAAGTGATTCTCGCCGATTCGTCGAGAATGACTCTGCATTCTCGACGATTCGGCGAGAATCAATTGTGATTCTCGCCGATTCTCTCCGGCTTGCTATTTCTATGTAGCTAGAATTCTGCTAAGTGGAATTCGGCGAGAATCGTAGGTGATTCTCGCCGATTCGTCGAGAATCACTTACGATTCTCGCCGAATTTGACTTAGGCTAATTTCTTCTGCTCTCTGGACCGGTCCAAGTTTACATGCGTTGTTTGGAGCCGGTCTTAGGGATTCTTTTTGGTGGGGCCCACAACGGTCACTTTGGATGACCTAATGTATAAATACATCGGTATTGTTGAGCAGCACAGATACGAATACACAGATTCAAAAATACGAGCCGCCGACGTGACCTAGATCGTGAATCTTGCTCCGCCGCCGTCGCCGCTCGTGCCAGTTGATAGCTGTCGCTGATCGTGGTTTCTTCCAGATCTCCCGGCTATAGAAGCTCAGTCAAGCACAGCGTCTCACGCGTCTAACCAGAGATCTTTTGTCTCTTGATTCGTAGATCGGGAAAACCTTTCCCTTCCGAATCGATCGAGACGATCGATCCTAGTGTGACCGTTGGAAGACCTTGCTAGCTTTGCTACGAAGTTTGAATCTCCAAAGAACAGCCGCAGCACTCTATTGTCGCCGCCAATCCCGAGAGCCAAGCCGCCGCCCTTCTTGCCACCGCCGGTTTCGGGGAGATTCTCTCCAAGTGAGATCTAGGGTCGTGGACTCTTCGTCGACTTCAAGAACACGTCGTCGAACGAAGAGGGACACCCTATTCTCCATAAGTAGTTTGTATTTCTAATACACTCCATTTTCAATTTTGTTGTAAAGGAATGTTGGTTCCTAGTTGTAAGGGTTGGGTGCAACCCGTGGTGTAGGAGTGGTGACTCCTTCGTTTGGAAGGGTTCCTTCCGTTAGTGTGAGGATTGGATTTCAATCATGTTGGTGAAGTGACCGAGTCGTCCCTGGTTGGGAGATAGGTCGAAGGGGGAGAGTGGACGTACCCAAATCGGGGAATCACTATAATTTGCCTGTGTCTTTCTGTGCTGTGTTGTTTGATTTATTTGTGCAGGTACAATTCTAATTCCGCAAAAACGCTGCAAGACACCTATTCCCCCCCATAGGTGAAGGTAGTTGGCACTAGGTGGACTTTCAAAAACTCTCGAGCAGCTCGAGCTCGAAACTCGAGCTTGAGCTCGATAAGTTTGCATTGAGCTAGTGCTGGTATAAATGAGATCGTCGAGCTCAAAATGAAATGCTCGAGCTCAAGCTCGAGCTTGCAAATTTTGTCAAGCTCTACTCGAGCTCGACCCGATTGCAACCCTAGTTCACTCAACGCCTAGAGGCTAAAGACGTTGATAGAAGCTCAAGCAGTCAAAGCCTTATTTTTGCTGTCAAGAATTCTGTCTAAGTCTAGAAGCATCGAGTGAAGACAGTTCACTCAATGCCAAGAAGCAAAGGCGTTGACAGAAGTTCAAGTCGTCAAAGCCTCAGTGTTGCTATCAAGAAATCTGGCTAAGTACAAAAGAATCGAGTGAAGACAGCTCACTCAACGCCAAGAAGCAAAAGCTATGATAAAACTTCTTGCAGTCAAAGCCTGTGTGTTACAATCTAAAGAATCTGTGTAAGGACATAAACGTTGAGTGAAGTCAGTTCACTCAATGCCTACTCGATTAGATTTAAAGATCAAGTATAAAAGCGTTGAGTGTTAAGGATTCACTCGACACCTCAAGGTACAGAAATATGTTAAGTGTTAAAACTGCTCGGACGCTCAGATGGTCTTGACGGCGAGGCGCGCGGAGGCGCGCTCGGACGGTCTTGACGACAGGGCACGTGGAGGCACGCTCAGACGGTCTTGACGGTAGGGCGCGCGGAGGTGCGCTCGGACGGTCTTGACGGCGCGGCGCGCGGAGGAGCGCTCAGACGGTATGGATTGTGGGGCACGCCTAGGCGCGCTCGAACAGTCTTTACGACGCGACACGCGGAGGCGCGCTCAGACGATCTTGATGGCGGGGCGCGCGGATGCGCGCTCTGACGGTCTTGATAGCGGGGCGCGCGGAGGTACGCTCGGACGCTCTTGATGACGAGGCGCGCAGAGGCGCGCATGGGCGTTCTTGACGACGGGGCATGTGGAGGCGCTTAGATGGTCTTGACGACGTGGCGTGCGGAGAGGGACTTGCGCACGAAGGGACATGCTCACAAGTGAATGTAGAGAGAGAAAGGGATGAGGAGAGAGGAAATTTGTAGGAGGATTTTCCCGGGTGAGAAAAGAGATCAAATAAGAGGGAGTAAAAGTCTATTTATAGATTTTAGGATGGATAAGCCGGTAATTTCCCCACATAACCACTGACCGAACGATTAGAAATGTTTCGTTTAGAGCACACATGTTACAAATTTTAGGCAAAATGACAAGACTACCCTCGGCTTGAAAATAACCGCCCTCGCCAAAAAATAACCGCTCCTCCCGGAGCGGCCGACGAGGGCGGCGGTCAGAGGAGGTCGACGGGGCCTGCGTCCAAGCAAGGCTGCCGGCCGGCGGGCGACGGAGTCCGGCCGGATGGCGCGACAACCTTGCGGCCGCCCTTCCTAGGCGGGAGATGGCCGCATAAATATAGGCGGCTAAGAGGCTTCCCAGATTCGGGTGGCCAAAGGGGAGGGGTGGCCATATGGCTGGGGGTGTTGGGTTCATTGATCACAATGTCTTAGACTTGAAGAAGGATCACAAGACAATGGTATACACATGATTGTATCTGATGCATGCTCTAAGTTCAATGTATGCGTGTTATTTTTTGTTGCACTGATTTGACAGGTAATCTGAGTCACAATTGCAAATAGACTCAAGACAGGATGATGGCAAAGCAAAAATCTAGCTATGTTCAGAAGCGTTGAGTGAAGACAGTTCACTCTAGGGGGCAAGTTGAGTTGAGCTGACTCGAAAAAAGCTCGACTCGAGCTCGAGCCTGTGAAGCTTGATCTCGATTTCGAGTCGAGCTTGAGCTCATCTAGTGTTGTTCATGAGCTCGTGAGCCGGCTCGTGAGTCGAGCTTGAGACCCAGACGGATCGTCGTTATGGGAACACCTTGTTTGGATACGTAAGAAACTCTTAGGGCTTGTTTGAGCTCTAGAATTCTTTGCCCGATCGTTGTCGTCGTCAGAGAGGTCGAGAGAGGAACTTTACACTTATACTGGGATTCATAGATTCTCGGGAGTTAGCAAATTGTCTGTTCGGTAATTCTTTGTTCGTTGAGGAGAACCGCATGTCCCAATGTGTCCGTTTAGTCGATGTTGAGCGCACTACGCCATTAGTTCATAAGAGGAAGCTTCTTTTGAAGAGTAGTTGTGATGTTGTCGCGGAGTTACAAACTTTGTCAAGTCAAAGAGAGGACCTGTTTAAGGAGTCCCCATGCGATGAGCTTACTCCACTTGATTCAGATATTGAGGTGATAGAGATGCCCCTCCCCCCGAGTGTCTTCTTCTTTGAATGCAATGAGTGACGTGGTATGTGAATCGTTCATCTTTTTTTATTTGAACTAATTACTTTGTACGTCATTAACCCTTTATTTGTTGTATACAGATAGAAGCTCGTGCGGATATAGCGTTCACGTGGAACGATCATTATGTGAGATTGAAAGATAAATATTTAGCTCTTCAGGAGAAGCTTTAGGCAACGGAAGCTTCAGTTGCTGCCTCCAGAGAGAAGCTAGATCGAGAGGTATCCCGATTTCGGCGGATCGGATTGGAGTTGAAGTCAGAGATGGAGGAAGCTCGAGCATCATTGTAGACAAAGAAGTCCATGGTGGAGAAGATCATGCTGACATTGAAGATTGCTCAGGAGGAGAGCTCCAGCTTGAGGGTGGATTTGGAGGCTTCCAAAGCTGAGATAACGCGTCTTTCTTTAGAAGAGCGGGTACTTGAGATGAAGGAGGCTGGACTTAAGGAGTATAGGGATTCCTTAGACTATATGTGTGATCGTGATTTGCTTTGTCGAGGAGGTTTGTGAGGATATTTGGTCCCGAGAGGTTGAGTCTCGGATAGAGGATGTCCGCAGGGTTGCGCTCAGAAGCGGGGTGTCGAAGGCTTTTCACCTGGTAGCCAAGCTTCTGAAGTGCGACATCTCAAGCCTTAGCTTTGATGACTTTTCTGATGATGAAGGCAGTGAGCACTAAGCCTGGTGTAGATGTGGTCGGCGATTATCGACTTGTACTTTCATCTTTGTGTGCTTGGATACATTTGCATTAGCTTTGTTATGCTTGATATATATTTATCATTACCCTATGGTGATTTTATGTAGCTCAATTGCGCCTATGTTGATATGATAGTATTATTTTTGTTCCTCTTGCTTCTACTGTATAAATCCCTGTAGTTGGCGGAATGTAAGCTTGTGGCAATGTCAGAGAGTTGACGATTCAATCTGAAGGTCAGAGAATTCAAGGATTCGATCCGACTGCGTGGTCGAACCTGGCCAAGAGTGGATTGCCAGAGAATGTAAGTATTCAATTCGGGTATTGGAGAATATAAGGATTCGATCCAACTATAGGGTCGAGCCTGGGTAAGAGAGGACTACCGGAGTATGTAAGTATTCGATTTGGGTGTCGGAGAATATAAGGATTCGATCCGACTATGGGGCCAATCCTGGCTAAGAGAAAACTGCCGGAGAATGTAAATATTCGATCTAGGTATCGAAGAATATAAGGATTCGATCCGACTGCACGACCGCGAGGGGGGCGGACCCTGGCGATGGCGAGGCATCGACCTACAGTAACAACGGAGAATGTAATGATTTGATCCGACTGCCCGAGAATGTGTAAGTATTCAATCAGTTTGCGCGACCTAGTCTGTCTATGAGCCGATTGCCGGAGAATGTAAGTATTCGATCCGGGTGTCGGAGAATGTAAGGATTCAATCTGACTGTGCGACCATGCGGGGGGGGGGGGGGCAGGCCCTGATGATAGCGGGGCATCGACCTGCAGTAACGATGTAGAATGTAAAGATTCGATCTGACTGCCGAAGAATGTAAGTATTTGATCATATTGCGTGACCTAGCCTGGCTATAAGGCGATTGCCGGAGAATATAAGTATTCGATCCGAGTGTCATAGAATGTAAGGATTCGATCCGACTGCGTGACCACGAGGGGGCTGACCCTAGCGATGGCGGGGAGTCGGCCTGCAGTAATGACGGAGAAGATAATGATTCGATCCGACCGCCGGAGAATATAAATATTCGATCTGGTTGCGCGAACTAGCCTGGCTATGAGCCGATTGCTGGAGAATGTAATTATTCGATCAGGGTGTCGGAGAATGTAAAGATTCTATCCGATTATGCGACTGTGAGGGGGCAGGCCTTAGCGATGGCGGGGCGTCAGCCTGGAGTAACGATGGAGAATATAATGATTCGATCCGACCACCGGAGAATGTAAGTATTCGATCTGGTTGCGCGACGTAGCCTTGATATGAGCCAATTACCGACGAATATAAGTATTCGATCTGGGTGTTGGAGAATATAAGGATTCGATCTGATTGGATGACCGCGAGGGGGCAGGCCCTGGCGATGGCGAGGCATCGACTTGCAGCAATAGCAGAGAATATGATGATTCAATCCGACCGCCGGAGAATGTAAGTATTTGATCTGGTTGCGCGACCTAGTCTGACTATGAGTCAATTGTCGAAGAATATAAGTATTCGATCCGGGTGTTGGAGAATGTAAGGATTCTATCAAACTGTGTGGCCGCGAGGGGGCAGGCCCTGGAGATGGCGGGGCATCCGCCTGCAGTAACGACGGAGAATGTAATGACTAGATTCGACTGCCGGAGAATGTAAGTATTTGATCTGGTTACGCGACCCAGCCTGACTATGAGCTGATTGTCGAAGAATGTAAATATTTGATCAGGGTGTTGGAGAATGTAAGGATTCGATCTAACTCCGCGACCACGATGGGGGCAGGCCCTAGCGATGGTGGGGCATCGGCCTGGAGTAACGACGGATAATGTAATGATTCGATCCTACCACTAGAGAATGTAAGTATTTGATCCGATTGCGAGACCTAGCATGGCCGAAGAAGTCATGAGGAAAACATAATTCAATATGTTTAATTTAAATATAGTTTGTGTGAGTCACGGCCCGCAGCCCATTGAACAGAAAACTAAAAATCGGAAGCAACAAAACGGAAATGTAGGTAATAAAAAAAATCAAGGATAAAAGTGACTTAAGCGAGTTTGATGAGCGTCCAGTAGTGATTGCTGAAGTATTGCGGTGTAATCAGATTCTGCTTGGATAATGACGAACTGCACATCGTAGGTTGCTTCCAATGGTCCTTTGCCTAAAGTGATTGGAAGATTGATGATCCCTATGATCGGAATTGGAGCGCACCCGAGGACGCGCGCGCTGGTTGACCTTAACTTGAGGTCTCTGTCCATTAACTCAAGTTGAAGTAGTGTTAACAGAAACAACACGTTGGCTGTGATCCCCTCGTCTACCAGGAATTGGCTCATTCTGGTTGATGGTTCGCCAATGTCTATGGTAATATACTTTAGGTTCTTAGTAGGAGCCTGCTTTCTCTTTTTCAATAGAAACAAATCAATTGCCCCAAGACTGGTGATCCTGAATTTCTTCCCTTACCTGATTGCATTCCTTTGTGTCGTGATCGGGCCCTTGATGATATTTGTAGTACCTTGAGTGATCACCTCGACTTGGGTCAAACAGTCTGGGCTTTTGCAAGATATGGTGATTGCGAATAAGTTGGAAGATCTCATCCTAGGGGCGTTGAGTAGCGTGAAATTCCGATATCAGCGTGGCTCTTTTGTTTGGTAGGCACTTGTGTGTGTCGTTTGCTACAACTCTCAGGTTCAGAGTACAGATTATTTCCTTGTTTCCATTTCGTAGTTTTTTATATGCTTGGAATTCTAGGTGCGTGGGTTTTGTCAACAATGAATCTTTTGACAAAGAGGTCTGCCAATTCGGTATAGCTATCTATCTTCTCTCCTTGTGGAGAATAGAACCAATCTCGAGCTCGTCCTTTAATGTAAATTGAAATTCTTGGTACATAAGTTGATCTGAGGCATTGTGAGCATACATGATAGCTTCATAGCGCCCAATGTGTGCCAGGGGATTCTTGTCCCATCGAATCTTTTGATTTCCAAGATGCCTTCTGGAACGGGCACTGTTAAAGTGACCAACGAGTTGTAGTAAAGTAGATCAGAGTCCATTGGGGCAGAATGCTTGCTTGGCTCTTGCTCCCTAATAGGCGTGTTGTAATTCTTCGTGCTTCTGAGATTCCCACTGTACGAGAGATAATCGAGGTGACAGTCTTCTATCTCTTGGACTGACGTTGCAAGGGTTGCGGAGCTGCTTGTGCTAGAAAACTCTTTCTCTATGTCGTATGCCTTGTGCGATGGTCGAAGCAGAAAGTACCTCTAATTATAGCAAATTAGCTGGCTTGAGTGACGAGTTAGAAGACTACAGTACTTCCTAATAAATGGTCAATATTTGGGCTTGGAGTTCGTTTATCTGCAAAGCGTACTTTGTATAAGCATTCTCAAGATTGCCGACGAATTGCCTTTGATCGGGCTTATCGATGCCGATGGGATAAGATCTGATGTTTTTTTGCGTCTTTTCCTGCAGCTTTTCGAACGGCGTTAATCTTATCTCTTGTCATCCCGGTCAATTACGAGTATCACTGGGGGGTGGATACTGTCTCCAGAATCTTCCTTCGAATTTTGGGAGAACTCGCGTTCTCACAGATGACGCCAAACTGTTGTGGTAAAACTTGACGCCCCGGTTGGACCGGAGTAACTTGGACCGTCTTAGCTCACGGAGCGGTCGAGCGCGCACACAGTTAATGAGAGGGAGAAAATGTACACATGATGTTTTGACGTGAAAAAACTCCTCAACTGGGTAACAAATCACGTGACTGGGTCTGTGCCGATCAAAATCTACTATTTGTTTGTGGTTACAACTTGTTTGAAGAATTGAGGACGACAGGACGCTCCTCGTTACACTTTGGGGCGAGAGAGAGATACTTGAGCTCACGGCGGACAACAGGCTGCTCCGCGTGAGGATAGCTGCTGCGGCGATACGCATGAACGAGCGCTTGTTATAGTAGGATTTTCCTTCTTACCACAAAATTGTGAACTTAGGCAAATTTCTGGTGAAGATGCGGTGGCTCGAAGGTGGTTTATATGAGGAATCCGGCATAGCTCTGGCCTGAAGAGGAAGAAAGCATAGAAGAGAAAGATGAAAATGAAGAGGTCTGAGGGCTTTTTTTATAGCCTCCAAGTAGTGGTTACGATGTTTATGCGGCTATCCGCACATCGAAACCACATATATCATATTTATTAGTATAGTTTTGGGGAAATATTAATTGTATATTTAATTTTACTAAATGCAAGCCCCAATTAAAAACACGTCCCCCCACTACTGAAGATGGTTACACGGGTAGTTACTCATGCATCAGACAGTTGTGATCGTGGCAAAACGATAGAACGACGAGGAAAGCGTCCAAGGAGGGAAAGAGAAGCGGCCGACCCTCCTTCGAGGAGGTGTTCGGCCCCGTCGAGGACGACGAGCCGCCGACACAGCTCCGACCGGGGGTGCGGCTGGCCGGCCGGTCGCACTCGGGCGGCGCTCCGGGGCCGGCCCCGCCGGCATCCGCCAGACGCGGGCCCAACACCGGCCGCCGGGGGCGATCCCGGCGCCGGCCATCGGGACCAGTCCCGACACTGGCTGCAACGTGAGCTGGCGGCCAGCCGCACATTGCGGCTGGCCAGAGTCGGTCCGAGCAGGGGGGATACCGCACCTGGAGGTGGGCGGAGCGCGGCCAGCCGCGCCCGACACCTCGCACAGAGGTCGCGGGAGGGATGGCTCCCGCCGGCCGAGGTGGCCGGCGGGATCGCCGCGTCGCGAGGCGCGGCCTCGTCGACCGGTCGATGGTGAGGGAGGGGCCGGCCCCGACGATTGGCCCCGAGCGGGATTCCGCGCTCGATTGCGCACACTGATATTGTGCGCGGTGGTTGCCCCATGATTTTCATTTAGGATGATGGGATCATGAGACAGTGGGCTATCTGCACCCTCTTCTTTGCCTATAAAATTACTTGTCCCCATCAATTTTAAAAGTAGTCTAAATAGAAACAAAATGTGCTAATCGTTTGAAATGTAGATAGTACAAAAAAAATCTTGCTAAATTTCTTGACAAAATAGAAAGTACAAGTAACATTGCAATAATTTGCTATTTAGCAAGAAAAAATTGAATCAGTAGTGAAACAAACTCAGACACCAATTAAAAAAAAATCAATTAAAACACACTTTAAAAAATTATCTTTATAGAAACAAATAAATAGAGAAAACAATAATAATAAAAATACATACCAATCAACAAGTTATTTTTTGTCAAACTTCAAAGATGATAAATCAATTTAAAATAATCATATTGTTTCTACTGCATCAATTTCTATTAAGGCACAGTTTGGCATTGTGGTGGTAGTAATGAACACAGTGTTAAATTGTCATTTGTTAATGTTTACTTAAAAAATTGCATTCACTTTTATGTTCAAATGGATGATGTTTGTTACGTGATACTTAACGAATGACATGCGATTACGACCGACATCACTGTGCCAAACGGAGCCCATAATTATATTCTTTTCTTCAAAAGATATAAATCAACTAGTTAAGTCAAGACAAAAAACACAAAATTATAGTTTTCATACACAGCAAAATAAACTTTTCCAAGCTTAGGTTTAGATGAGCGATTAGACTGCGTTTGACGCGACTTATCACAACTTATTTACTCCGTTGAGGTTAGACAAAAACATTATTGTCATAAAATGTATGTTCGGTATGACAAAAACATTTTTGTCCAAATTCACCGAAACAAATAAACTGTGATAAGTCGTGCCAAATACAGCCTAAATTTGACAACGTAATGTTATCCTTTTTTGCAGGTGATCACTTCATCCCAATACCACTTAATTCATTCAAATAAAAAAGAATTAAACATAATAATAATAGACTAACTAACATATAATAATATTTATATTATGAATAATCGACTTTGTGCATGTGGATGAATGGGTTGAAAATGTTCATGCGTCGACCAAAGCGACCAAATGCGTGCGGATCAAAATGTAATTCGATCAATCACCTTCAAATGCATGAAGCTGATATATAAACTTTTTTTTAAAAAAAAAGGGAGGAAATTAAAAGGCAAGAAATGACTAAGTCCGCGTGCGCGATCAGCATGGAAAACCGATCCTGCAGTTGAGCGCCCCGGCGTATCGGGTGAGCCGGGTGACGAAGCTGCCCGGCTTGGCCTTAATCATCTCATGCCGGCTGAAACTCCCCACCAGCGGCTCGCCGGACTCCACGAAGAAGGCGCCGTTCATCATCAGATCCCCCTCCGACCGCCACGTCCACTGCTTCCACACGGAATCGGGCGCGTAGTCCCGCTTCGTCACCTCCTTTGCGTAGATGTTCGGCGGCGCAATGTAGCGGTTCCCCTGGCTGATGACGGTGGGGTGCTGGCTGCCGCCGACGGCGTACATCAACCAGTGGGTGTAGTCGTTGTTGACGACGTGGACGAATCCCCAGCGGACGCGCGGCATCCGCTGCACGAGGCCGCGGCCGTAGTGGTTGAAGGCGACGGTGATCTGCATGAGGGCGTCGCCGGAGTAGGCGTCGCTGGCTCCGAAGAGCATGACGTCGTCGTGGTTGGTGAGGTGGCAGTTGGAGATGGTGATGGCGGTGGAGCCCATGATGGCGTCGATGAGGCCGTCGGCGCAGTTGGACAAGGAGATGTGGTCGATCCAGATGTTGGAGGCGCCGTATAAGGAGATGCCGTCGCCGTCGCTGCGGGTGCGGATGCCGTAGTGGGTGGGGGAGTCGCGGATCATGCCGCCGTTGCCGGGGTTGATGTGGTGGATGTGGAGGTTGTGGATGATCACGTGCTGGACGTACTGGACGGTGATTTGGGCCCCGCCGGTGATGTGGATGTTGGCGCCGCGGCCGTCGATGGTCTTGTGGCTGTTGACTATCAGCTCCTCGGTCAGCCTGATGATCATGTCGCGGGCGAACACAATCCACAGTGGTGCATCCTACCATACATTTATTAATTTATTTAACATCAGAGCTAAATATATATATTTATAACATATACTATGATACATTCAACTTTTCCATTTTATTCTTTTTATTATATATTTTTAAATTGTTTAAATTATATATTCTTAAAAATAAAAAAAAAGTGCTTTTATATACAAATATTCTATGTTTTCTTAATTTTCATTGCCGCAAATCTCCCTGCACACAACAAAAATGAGTGACGGACAGTAAGAGCGTTGTCGCGTCAGGTCAATGTTGTGATCAGAATATTGTCGCACAAGGCACGTGAGGTCACTCAAGCACCATCACGATTGGAGTTTTGTTGTGCCAACTCACTTATGTGTGTATATCTATACTTTATTAAAAAGAGAAAAACACTTTTGATTAAACATTTTTAATTTTAAAAAATATATGCTCTTATATGACCAAAATCTCTTACCTACAATAAAAAAATATGTTTTGATCGCCGCTCGCAAACCCCCATGCACAAGAAAAAAATGAGCGATGGGGGGAGTATAGCGTTCGAGTTTAAGAGCGGTGGGTGCGCCGACACGTCGGGGCAATGCCGTACGCTGAGTACTATCGCACAGGGCATTGGTGGCCCGCCCCGTACACTATCGCGATCAGGATACTGTCGCGGTTGCCGCAGGGGGCAGGGGCGGAGCCCCGCGCCTATCACTCTTGTGTAAATATATAAAGTAAAATCATGATATGAGACCTGAATGACGGCGTGTCGGATAGTTCCGGGCTTTGGGTTGACGAGGTCGGAGTCAGAGGGATCGGTGATGACATAGTAGCGGCCGCGGACGCCGCCCATTGCGTTCCGGCCGAATCCCTTGGCGCAAAATGCCAGCCGCCGGCGGTTCCTGACCCAGTCGGACCGGCAGCGCCAGCAACGGTCGATTGGGTTCGTCGCCACGCAGAGCCCGCCCCCTCTTCTCTTCCCTGCTAGCAGATCTCTGCGCGTGCTGTTTTTCTCCAACGCTCTGCAACATATAATTGGGATTATTTAAATCCTGGTGGATTAACACTAATTAATTATGCTATTAATTAGCTTTTTTAGATGTTAATACAAAAGAAAAAAAAAACAATTAATATGCCGTACATGTTAACGGCTTTATTGAAATCGCTGATGGCGCCATTTGGGTCGGGGTTGTAGGACTCGATCACCTTAGCTTGAGCGGCCTCGGCGCGCTTCTGCCAGTGATCGCTGAAGTCGCCGATGTTCGCGCTGACGGCCACGGCGAGGAAGAGGCCGGAGAAGAAGATGAGAAAGCTGGGCCTGATAACATGTAAGCACTCCATCTTAGTATTTTTTTCTTAAAATTTCTCTGCTTTGCTTTTAATTGTAAAAAAGAAGGGATGTTTTGTTCTGCAACGCTGTGTTTTGTTCCCCAAAGAATTGGGGAAGGGGTCGCCGGCCGGAGACGATCTCAGGCCGAACGAACCTCGAAGGAGGCAGGAGTTAGGGGGAAACGTTCGGTCGGTTCTACCGGCTTTGACGAGGGGATGAGGTTTTATAGGGTTTAAATGCATGCGGTGGGGAGTAATGCGGGGGAATTTGAAGTTGGAGGTGCCGGGAAGAATGGCCGGCCGGTCATTGCCGGCTACCGGAATTAGCTTTCCGGAATTGATGAAGAGGAGGAAATCTAGAAGGAGGGAGATTTTTTAGGGGGCTAAAAATAGCCTAAAATGAATGGGATGTATAAACCAGATATTCTTTGTAATTTAGTAGTTTGTTAGTATAAATATTAAACAAATTCAATTCTTGTAGGGCGTGGTTAAACTTGCCATATTTTTGATTATGTGCACCGAAATATCTTCTAATTTCATCTTAAAGTTACTCCCCAAAAAATATTACTCGGATCACTGTAAATCGCATGGTAATTTTTCCTAATTTATGATGTTGGACTTCTAAAGACACCAACATTGGTGGAGCCTTCCGCTCCTCCGGTACCAACTCCAACGCTGGATGTAGGGGTGTGCAAAAAAATCGAAGAACCAAAAACTAAACCGGAATCAAACCGAAAACTGAACCGGAATCGAACCGTATGGTTTGGGTCGGATCAAAATAGCTTCGATTCGGGTCCGGTTCCCATAATATCAAAACCGACAATTCGGTTCGATTCCTGGTTCCAAGGATTGGGTACCAAGAACCGACCCGAGAACCGAATATAAATACGTACTAAAGAAAATATTTTGAGACATCGGTTATACTTACATGACTAAATATGCAAAAGTAATTGAGAATATAGTTTTATACCTAAAAAAATATTTATTGTACTTGTGTAGTTGTATGATCTCAATATAATATAAAGTCATGATTCAACTATTTTGAGATATTGAAACTTATATTACGATGAATCATGAGTTGGAAAAGCCTTTTTTTAATTTTGTTAGACATAGGTAGAACCGAGAACCGAACCTGAACCGAATCGAAGCAAATGGTTCGGATCCGGATCTATACAATAGGATCGTGGGACGGTTCTGGTTCCAAAAGTTTAGAAACGAACCTATATGGGTCTATTCTTAGTTTTGGGTGGAACCGAACCGAACCCATATAGTGGCTGGAGGTAGGCCTGGAGTTTACTAAGTTTATTTTAGCGATCCGAGTTGCACCTCTAGCTGGATATTTCACCACCGCAGGCAAGCGGCGAGCGGTGGTTGTTGCTGAAGAACGAGTCAAAAATATGATGTGTTTAACAATGCTTATTAGTATATTAAAAAAATTATTAAGGCAATCTTTTGACACATCTTTGGAAAAAGTTTGTTTTGGTGCAACATTCAAAATTGTCACATACAACATTACTTTTTTACTAAAAATGATATAACTTATATATATATATATATTTCAAAAAAATTAATGGGGTCCCCGTCCCGGTTCGATCAAACCGGAAGGTTCTAAGCGAGACCTCGGCCAAACCATTCGCAACCTCTAGGGTTGTGGCCAGGCAAGCATGCTCCACGTCATGCGCAAGGCCCCTCCTGGTCGTGCGCGCCCACACATTGCCTCTAGCCGCACGCGAACACACGCGTGGCTCTGGCAGTGCGTGAACGTGCGCGCAACCTTTGTTGCGCACATTTCTGGGTGCAGCCCTAGCTCCGCGCATGCCTGGGCGCGCAGCCCCGCGTGGTCACGTGCACGACATCACACGGCCTTGGATGCGTGCTCCTGCATGTGGTCTTGCCACCCAGACAGGGCGACTGGTTTCCCTCAGATAGGGTGGTCGCTTTCCCACCTAAGGCGGGCGGCCCATGGCCGCCCCTGCCCTCCTGCCGTCCAAATTTGGGCGACCTCTTGGCCGCCCAGATTAGGCAGCTGCTTTCTCGCCTGAGATTGGTACTTTTTGCTGAGCTTCCGGATTACTTTTCTGAAGACCTGGGCCATGAGATCGTGACCATCCCCCATGGTGACTACCTGTCCAAGATACTCACCAAGTTAGTCTCATCCTCTTACCATGTTTGTCCATTCTTGGTATTGTAGGGAAAGCTTATTCTAAGCATTCAGGTACATGGTGGGAACTACCTACCACAGCGTCTGGGGTCCTGTAGCTTTCCCTTAGTCTCATTAGCTTTGCCTCTTAATCCGTCTAGCCCGACCATTAGATAAGTAAGCTTAGACTGCATTGATCTGAATTTTTGAATTAAGGATTTTCCCGGAATCAGCACTTTGGTGCGGTGAGCGCGAATCGCAGCTAGAAGAGCAAAATATTATGAGTAGGAGAGATGGTGGAAGCTAGCGAAAATGAAGGAATAGTCGGCAACTCGGTAGGTGGATTTGAGTATGTGATAATATCGGTTTTTGAAGACTTCGCACGAAAAATGGAGGGGATTTTGCGAGTAGTGTCGATTTCTTGCACGAAGGTCACGACGACCTCGCCTCGTTGCATGATTTTGTCGGAGGATGGTGGGCCCTCTAGGCGAATAGGAAAGGAACATGCGGTGGAAGAACCGGAGCAACTAGTGCAGTCGCAGTTCTGCCCGGCAAGTTCAGAGTATCAGATTTCGCGATGTGGAGAATCCGGCGTGGTTCCAGGATAGTCTCCCCGGTGGTGAATATGTAGGAGTTTCTCGCCAAGTGGAAGATCGCCGTCTGCAAGGAGGGAGGAATCCATTTTGCGATGAGATCCTTTTTGCTCAAGTTCTGGAGGGGTTCAAGGAACCCATTATGAGCTATTACTCCGAGAGGGATGATCCTATTCGCCATCGCCATTAGTTTGAAGACGTTTTTTTTTCCATCCAGAATAATACAGATGCATTCAAATGCATGCTCTTTGTCATCACCTTCTAGAGGAATGCCATAGAAGTGTTCTATCAGTTAGCGAGAGGCATCATTTACTGCTTTGAGCAGATGCGATTCGCCATAGCCAAGCATAGGAAGAAGGTGGCCATGACCCTCTTCAATCTAACACAAGTCTAAGACATAGACTAATCTGATGTAGTTCTTGTCAAACTTGTTTACCAGTTGGAAGTGGTCTCATGAGGTTTCCTTGAATTCGTTTTGTGTCCATGAGTGTTATGCAACTATTCGAGACCAAATTAGAGATGGACTTAAGTTTGCATTTTTTGAGTCACGGCATGATCAGTCGACCAATTCTTTCAACCCTTTTAATGCTCGTCAGAATGACACCAAATTAGTGGGGTGTTGGGTTTGCATTGATCCCACGAGTCAAATGCAATTGATCAAGTTCAATTCCGAGTCTATTTGGTTTACATCGTCTTTCAAAGTCGTCGTATAAATCAAGTCGACCTGATTTTGGTCAATTTCTAAAATAACATCAGAATGACATGTCACAGGAGTCGTTAGTCTCGTATTGTTCAATCATGTGTGCAATATTAATGACCGAAATCAATTCCAGATGTATTCGGTCGCACGAGTCGGGTGACTCTATTGATCTTGCAAGTTGCTTCCAACACATTTTTGCATTTGCAAATAGACTATGGTCTATCAAGTCCATCTTTTAATAGCATTGAAATCACCAATTAAATCATGCATCTTTCTATATTATAAGCTCTCTTTTTTAATTGTGTGGGTTATGAGATTGTTTTGTTTATATAGACAAGCAGTTGTGTAGAGATTCTCTCGTGTCATTATGCGACAGTGCAATTGTCATTCATTAATCCTGTCATTTTTTTTGGCCTCATTAAATGCAAAATTTAATAAAAATTGAATAAGCTGATGATGTTTGTTTCAATTGGATAAGCTGAGGCCCCATTACAGAAAGACATGAGTTCGATTTTCAAAGTGTGTGAGCTTTGTCTATTTATTTAGTAATTAATTGTTTAATTGATTATTATTCAATGATTTAGTCATTTATGATTAATGCTTCTAATGAAATGATGCTTATAAATTTATTATTCAGAAAATTTGAAAAAATAATGATATTTTTTTAAAATAAAAGTAAATAAAATAGATTAAATTAGATGACAAAAAATTATAAATCTAAATAAAAAACGGATAAAATTGAAAGGAATGTTTTATCAAAACATATTTTATATTAGAATATATATGATAGATTAGGCAAAAAGTATTCATGTAATAACGCATGTACGTGGTTGTGATTTTATCAATTTTAATGTTTATACTATATATAATTATTTGATTTAATTAAAATCAAATTAAATAGTCTGCTAATTAACTATATCTTTTTTACTAGAACTCCTACGCCTACTATAATATATTAAGGTCTAGGATACATAGAACATTAAATTACAATTTTACCTCTAAATTTATTGAAAAAGGGAGCCAAATTACCTGAATTTTAATCTCAAAATGAGAATTGAACTCAGGTTCCACTTGACTAAGCAAAGATGACAAGCATCACACCATATGATTTTTGTTGAGTAATATTGAACTACGTTCAAAATATACATATACGAGCGACAGATACGGGGTTCCGCTCCTAAGGCCAACCGTGTTCAGCGCGACTTTATCTTGACCACGACATTGTTCCGATGCGGCGACGCTTCCGCCTTGCACAAACTCCTGAGTGATATAGTCGATTCATCGCTCATTTTTATGATATCCACGGGAGTTTGCAAGCGGTGTGGAGAACCCAAATTTTTTTATAGGTGAGTAATGTGTATATGATCAAAAAGTGAAAGCATATTTTTTAAAATAAAAAAACACATAAATTTTAAGAATTGACATTTTTTTAATAAAGATGGGTAAAATCTGTAAGTGAATGTTTACCTAAAGAATGTTTTCTTTTTAAATATAATATAGATAAATATGGTCCGCCCTCGCCTGATGTTTTCACCCACGTTGAATGTTGTTGCCCCCACAAAATGTTGTGGTCCCCGCCGAATGTCGTCGTCGCCACAGGATGCCCCCCTACCCCCGCCATATGTCAACACCCCCGAAGAATTTCACCGCCCCCATCAAATTTCGTTGCGTGCATAATTTTCAAATAAAGTCTTATTGTTTTCATCTCATGAGTTAACATATATTATAACAAGTGACAGGCACGGGCCTTCGGCCCTGGGGGCATTCGGCGGGGGTGCGACAATCGACGGGGTCCGACATTCGGCGGGGTGCGACATTCGGCGGGATGCGACATTCGTCGGTGGTGCGACATTTGTCGTGGGGACGACATTTGTCGTGGACGGCGATATTTGTCGTGGGCGGTGACATTTGTCGTGGGCGACGACATTTTTCGTGGGCGGCGACATTTGTCGTGGACTACTCCCTCCCGCAACATATACATATGAGTACTCAAAATGACCGTAAAAAATATAAATCAAGAATATAATTTTTATTTTGTAAAACAAATTATATTTTAACGTTAAAATATTAATCTTTCTTTTGTCATTTCTAGCTATAGCTCATAGGTTTAGGATACCTAGTATTTTTATTTTTTTCTATTTAAATATTGCAAAGTTGTGTAATTACCTAAAAGGATATTTACTTTATAATATATTAATATAAAGTTATATATATTTGTGTAATTATGAATACAACTATAAGGTCAATATAGAGACATCAAGCAATGTTTCACCAAAGAGTAGTTTTCGTATATTAGTAGAGATATGTTAAAAATAAAAGACAGCATATATTTAAATTATTACATCATATTCTCAAATTTAAAGTAATGGTAAAAATTCATTAAATTGAAAAAAAAATTAGTATAACTCATAAATCTATTATAATAGTCTATCATTATTCATGTCAATTTTATTAAAGTTGATTTAAAAAATAATGATGAAAACTGATCAAATTAATATATAAAAGAAATGATGAAAAATTAAAAATATGTGAATAACAATAAGATTTTTGTAACGAAAATTGAAAAAGGCCTGCCGGGCCCAGACCCCATGGGTCTGGGCTTTTTTGCTGGCGAGCCCAGGCGGGGCCCAACTCAAACCGGGTCTGAGCCCTTGCAAAATAAGAGGGCATGTGGAGCCCACAAAACCGGGCTCAAGTAGGCCCAAACGCCAATGGCTAGCTGCCATTTGGAAGCTAACAAGCTGCCAATAGCAAGCTGGGCGGCCAAATAAGTTGGCTGCCCTGCTTGGGGCCATCACGCACCAACAATTTAATGTTGGGGAGACCCCAACAGGAACAATATTAATCGAGTCTTGGGCCTGGTAGGGCCTTGGCCTGGCTTAGCCCGGGCACTAGGTTGGGAACTACCCAAATAAGGGGGCCTGGTGATCCCCCTTAAGCCTGTCCTGGGCCTAATCAGGCCCATGCCTAACTGGGCCCAAGCCTAATCGGGCTCATACCCAGACAATCCTGGACCGGGTAACCGAGCCCAAGCTAAATTTGCACCTCTAAGCTCTAGCGTGTGTGTGTGTATATCTATATTAAATAAAAATATTTGTGCAGCCGTCAGTCACGGAAGTTAAATTCCGAAATTTCACCCCTCCTCCTTTCCCCGCTGCTGGTGTGGCCTGCCATTTTTAGAGATCTCTAGAGAGAGAGGGATGATGCCCATACACCTCGCCATTTTTATATATAATAAAACAATTATAAGGGCAGATAACAGAAAAGACGGATAGACCACCACCGATGCGATGCAGCAGGCCTCCGCCTTAAACTCTGATCCTCCATGACCGTCCCAAGCTAGGCCTAGGAAGCTCAGAAACCAATTGATTACATGGCCGCCGCATCCACCGTCTCTGCCGCCCCCAATAACCCTCTTCCCACCGTGAGCATTGATTCTGCCACCTAACACAACGACGACGACGACATCTGCCTTGGCTCCATAGTCCATCACCGCAACCCACGACATCATCATCGATCTTCTTCATCCCTGGGGCAACTGCTTCTGTTAAATAATCACGATGCCGTCGACGGTGAAGGGGATCTTGCAGCAGCCATCTCCTTCCTCGGACCGTCGGATCGGCCGGTTATTGAGCTGCAATCTGGCAGCTGCCCGTCACAGCCAGCCGGATCCGGTGGCGGAGGGGAAGGGAGAAGGAGTAGCGACGGGAGTAGTGAGGAGTAATGCAGTACGAGCAGCGGCGGCGGGGGGGGGGGGGGGGGGGAAGCCCCACGAGGCCCGTCGTTCGTTCTTTTGCCTCTTGCCGATCGCTGAAAGGAATGCAAAACCATTCCTGTGTAGATCTAGGTCACCACCGCAGATCATTTTCATTGCTGAATCGGAACCAGATCTAGGTTTTTGCCATCGTGCCAGATCCGCCAGCAAAACACCATCGCTCTGTAAATCTAGTCGCGCGGTAGCGGCTTACATTGGTGAAAGAAAAAAAACCGTGAATCCCGCTGGTTTTCCTCTCCTCCGCATGCCGCTCCTGATCGCAAAGAGGGGCATCAGCTGTAGATCAGCACCTGTTGCTGCTAGATCTCTATGGTACTGCTATCAGATCTAGAAAGTCTTCAGTTTTCTTTTTTTGATCCTAACTCTTTGAAGAAGAGGGCATCCGTCCTTATTCCCGTGGAAGAAGGATTAGATAGCTCCGGGGACCTAGCTGGATCCGTGAAATAGAGCATTCCATTTTTTGTGAGTGTTAGCACCTACTGCTATCAGATTCAAGTAAAGGACAATACCCAAGTTCTCATCTAGACCAATATTTGAAGGTTTCCAAATCTTGGTTGGGGAAAGACGGTGTGCTTCTCAGAATTGTTGTTCTTCAGCTCTGGTCTTCGGCGGCCGTGCTCAGACGGAGAGTAGCAAATTATTTCTGGATTGGATTCGAAGATTTTTTGACGTCTTCACACGGCTCAGGTGACCTCGTTTTAGAATTTTAATTTCTTTTTAAATCTAATACGATGTCGAAGAAGAGTGCGCTCGACACCGTCAAATTATGGTCGTTCGACACCACTGATTTCCTCAGTTGGAAAATTCAAGTCCAACTAGGAATGAAAGAACGAGAAATTTGTTATACTGTTCAAAGTGATTTCGCCACTACCCGTGAGGATGTGGAAGAATATCAGTGGAACAAGGACGAAGATTTCTATAGGGACTACTTCCTGAACTCCTTGAATCCTTGTCTCGCTTTGACCTACTATACGTACAAATCTGCAAAGGAGAAAAGAGATCGCTTGAATGCACATTTCTAGGAGGAAGGACTATCAAAGTCGCTTGTTGGAGAGAAGTTCTTCAACTTCAGATTCAAAGCAAACCTGCCAGTCACTCCTCAAATCATCGAACTAGAGGACGAACAGTCTGAAATGAATGACAATCTATTTGTGTACTTGATTCTGAACAAGCTGCATCTTGAATGGCTCGCCTTCAAGACTGAGATGAACATATTGAAGGAGGAGATCACTCTGGATGAACTCAAAAGATTCATTCACATTGAGAACCAGAACATTGCTGGGAAAAGCTCGGAGCAAGTTGCTCAGCCATCACAGACTGTCAATTTCATTTCTAGACCTAGTAAACCTTCTTGGAAGCCCCCGGTACCTAAGGCTGACACCACTGCACAGACGACAGCCAAAAAGCCTTCTCTCAAAAGGAAGATGCGCAAGTGCCACAACTGCAGCAAGTGGGGTCACTGAGCCGCTGAGTGTAAGAGTCTGAAAAGGAAAAAAGAGGAAGCCCCACAAAATGTGGCGAATATGGTGGTCGATAACTCCGATCCCAAGTCCTTCGTGACTATGATTGGGAGTAGTTACCGCAGTGTGTCTTCTGAGTGGTGGCTAGACAGCAGTGCTACATGTCATGTCACCAATGAAAGATGTTTTCTTTCAGAGGTTAGAGCAGTCCCGGATAGAGTTCAGAACTGCAATGTAGGAGAGACTGAGGTTACTCATGTTGGGACAGTAGAGCATGTCCTCTCTTCATGTAATACTTTAATTTTAAAGCATGTTAGAGTAGTTCCTAGTTTAATCAAAAATTTAGTTTTCACGAGTTTGTTAGATAATACTGGCATTTCTTTTACAACTCAAAACAGTAGAATAATTTTAGCAGTTAATTCACATTATTTTGGTTGTGCGTATATGATCAATGGTATGTATAGACTTAGCCTAGAAAATGAGTGCATTAATCAAGTGAGTTCAGCTCTTATTGATCCAAAGTTATTACACAATAGACTTGGACATGTGCACTATAAGAAAATACGAGATCTAGCTAAGAGTCATAACATCTCTTTAGGTCTTTCTATTCGATTTGATAGGTGCGAGGTTTGTTCCCAAACATAGATTACTAGAAATCCTTTCAAGTCAGTATCTAGGAGCACACAACTTCTTGAATTGATACATTCTGATGAGTTTTGAAGTCATGTCACTAGAGGGGGAAGGATGAAGCCTTTGAGATCTTCAAGATCTTTAAAACTCGTGTTGAGAACCAATTAAACTTAAAGATTAAGAGATTTAGAAGTGATCGAAGAGGAGAGTATACTGCAACTGGGTTTGGGGACTTTTGTGTCTCTGAGGGTATAATCCTAGAAACCATAACTCCTTACTCACCCCAGTTAAATGATATTGTTGAGCGTAAGAATAGAACTTTAACAGAGATATTGAATTCCATGCTCCTCACAGCTGACATGCCTAATTCATTTGGGGGGGGGGGGAAGCAGCCCTAACTACAAATCACATTCTAAATAGAGTGCATCACTCAAAGCTCAACTCTACTCCGTATGAGTTGTGGCATGACCATCCTTATAAATATGACACTCTAAAGACTTGGGTTGTATTGCTTATGTAAGAATACAAGAGCTTAAGAGACCTAAGGTGAGATATAGAACTACAACTTATGTTTATCTAGGTAGTGCAGAAGATAGTGTAACTGACAGGTTTCTGGATCTATCCACTAATACAGTGATATAGTTTAGAGGTGTTATTTTCTTTGAACATAAATTTATCAAAGATCATGGCTTGACTGTCTCCGGATCTACTGACATGATTTCAGAATTTACGGGAGAACCTAAAGCTGGCCCCTCTGACACTTCTCCCCAACCTCTAGAGGTAGAACCTGTTTCTCTTAGAGTAGCTACAAGAGATATAATCCCTAAGGATTTTGGCATGAACTTCGTCACCTACCACTTAGAGGATGATCTATTCTCCTATCAGAAAGCAATGAGATCTAGAGATGCATTAATGTGGGCAGACGCAATCGATGCTGAGATGAACTCGCTGCTAAAACAACACTTGACATCTAATTGACCTGCCGAAATGAGCTAAAGTCCTAAGATGCAAGTGGGTACTGAAGAAATTGCACAGTGATGAGTCTATAACCAGATATAAAGCTCGTCTAAGGGTTATAAACAACAAGGGAAAATTGACTACTTTGACGTTTATTCACCTGTATGTCACATATCCACTATTAGGATTCTTCTTGCCCTAGCTTCTATCGAGAACTTTATAGTTTGAATGAGTTCAGTTGTCTACTTAAATCACCTAAAGGGGGTGAATAGGTGAGTTGTGCGTCTTTTTGTGGAATAAAATTTAGCGACTATGCATACAAATCAACCGAGCAATCACAAACGACAAAAGATTTATAGTGGTTCCCCAACCTTGGGTACATCCATTTTCCCTCATCGATCTAGCAAACCACTAGACTCGGCTATTCCACTATCTCGGATTGAACACCAATCCTACACCTCGGAACAAAGTTCCTACAAACTCGATCCAAACGGATCTACACTCGGAAGATAAAACTTCCTACAACTCGGAGAGAAATCTCATACAAGAATTAAATAGAGAGAAATTTGAAAATACAAACAACAATCTTCAAATCTTGAATCGATCTGCCTAGATCTTCTTCTTATAACTTGCGGCTCTGTCAGAATTATTGAAGAAGATAACTCGGCAAGAATGAGATCTGAAAACGTCTTTTGACTTCACCCGATCAGAGAGATGATGAAGAACGAACAATAATCCCGATCTGGAAATCAATCTTGATCTGAATCCTTGAATCGAAAACCCTAGCCCTTGCACAAAGAAGATCGGTGGCGGCGGCTTTCGTTTTGGAGAGAGAAAATGAGATTCAGAGAAACTTAGAATATTATAACAGCTTGAAAAATCCTTCTTAGGGTTAGTCGGTTGACAAGATCTTATATAAGATCTCCCTAACGGTCATAATTATCCTTAATGACGTACACGTGGACTAATCATGTCATGTCATTTGAAAATCCCGTCAAATCTGGAGTTAACAAAATTTCTGCAAATCCGAACTGCATTTCTCGAGTGAAGTAGTATTACTCGAGAAGTGAAGTTATTACTCGAGTGGAAAATGAAGATTACTCGAGAAGAGGAATTTCTGAAATTACTCGAAAAGAAGAAAGCATTACTCGAGTATAAGATGTAAGACCGCATTTTTTTTTCAAACCCCTGGGGTCTTATGCCCAGAATCGCCGTTTTGCGGTGACACCGACACTCAGGAAGGCTGCCACTACAAATCTCCGATTCTGCCGGCCTTTTTGATCAACAAAGAGTGAGTATTAATCATAAACTTAAATATAAATGAGTCCACAAACATCATATAAAATGAGAAATCACAAGTAGTCCATCGATATAAAAAAGAGAGAGTACTGCAAAGTATCAGTACAGATGAAATATATAAATGGGCTTAAGCCCAGTACATCTGATCCTCACTACAATCTCTCACGGAAGCTAATAGAAAGACTAATCACTCACGGAGCTGGTCACTGGTGCTCCAGTACTAGACTGGCCCACCTCCATATGCACCGTGCTATGCTAGTGTTCGTCCCTGTGCTGCTGGTCCCTGTCTCCCATCCGGAGCCCCTGTAATGTTGTGGTCCGAAAACCATTAGTCATAAAGACTAAGCCCTATCATACCCTACCCCTTCCCCATGGCTCCTAGGCACCGGGCGGGGAGGAGGAAAGGGAAGCTATGAAAGTGAAGAGTACAAAATGGCAGGTGACTGTGGAGCTAATCTAGCAGTTCTATGTAAACAAATAATAGTAGCAAAAACATGTAAAGTAAGCACAAGTATACGAAGGCATAATATGAAACATGTAACCTTAACTTATAAGAATGTCCATACAGACTTATAAGCTAAGGGATCTTCTGCAATACTCCTATTGTATAAAGAGTTCCATACCAATTTATACGATAGAGTGTTGGTTGTAAGCAGTTTAAAAGTTATTATAAAGCCTTAACTTATAGACCTGCCCACACAAGTCTATATGCTAAGGGGTCATTTTACAAGGCCTAATGTATAAACCGTCCCATACCGATTTATACTTTAGGGGTAAGGGTGGAATGTTGATGCTATGATGTGCAATGTTATGTTATGTAGGTTAATGTCTATGTCAGAATAGTGCAACTCACACACACGACTCTATGCGCACAGACCTTTAGTTCCCTCTATTTGGGCAGCTAGCTTCACTCCCAGGAACCTCCGTAGTGGCAAACAAAGACAGTGGGTTGGGCCCCCCACTCCTAGGAGGGTATCCACGCTGCCAGGCCTAGCCCTTACGTACGCCTCTAGAAGGACACAATCTAGATTCTCCACGTACTATGCTGGACATATCCACCAGACTTTTCCTGGCCAAGTGTCTCACACTGCTGAGTCAACGTATCGACGTCGGTGTGAATGACCATCCAATATCGAAGACCCACCACCTTATTTTTATGCACATGCAATATTAATGTATTATCCATCGAGCCAATGCTCCCCAGACTAACCTGTCCATCATAATTATCTACCGAGCCCTCGATTCGTCGGGCTAATCCATTTCCAAAACCACCGAGCCTACCGTCCGGACATCCTAGTCAACTAACTTACTGAGACACCGGGGTGTGAGAAGTGTAACCTTAGCTATACTAATTGCTCTTGAAGTTTATTATTCCTACAGTTTAGGTTAGCCCAGGACTGCCTCGGTGATGGGCTCTCGAGGGAACTAGGAACTACGATGGGCTGAAGCCCAAAGCTCCCTTTCACAAGGCACTTACTATTGTTGGTTGTTACCCAAATCCCCATCCCATTCCCGTTGTACTGCATCTAACCCTAGTATATTTTGACATTTTCTCTCTCCACAGAAAAGACGATGTTTCGTCGTCCCCGAGCACCTCTTACTACTTATCTAACCTCCCACTCCTCATCACGACTCCGATGATGAATTCATTCTACTTACCAAAATAATACACAAATGTCTCAATTCCCTAGGTTCATTTTGCATCATATTATGATTTCTGCAGTTTTACTAAATGCAGATCATCTTAAGCTATATGATGTATACAATGGAAGGTACTCAAAATTATCGTTCAATATCACTATAATAATTATTGGGGGTCTACCATGTTATGATTAGACTCAATCCAGGATTTCATTATTTTCCTAATTTAATTAGTAATTTAACTAATTTTTCCTAAGTAATTCAAGACTCAGGTTTGAACATGAAGTACCCTACTCAGTCATACTAAATGCTTAACAAAATCATGATAAATACTAGGCATCATTATTACTGTAAATCCAAGGTCTATCAATTTCCTTTCAGTAAATAAGAGCTCTAAAGTTTATTTTAAAACATGTCCCATTTTGATGTGTTAATGAAGTAAGTACAGAAAATCTTCAACCAAAAATTATGAATTAATTTCCCTATGTAAGAACTGAGCTAACCATACTATTGATCAAGTTTCATAATTTTCCAACCTTTAATGATCTCTAAATAATTTATTGATCAAGTTCTCAAATTCATGGATTTGTAAAGCAGTACTACAAACAAGCATTTAAAAATTATGAATTAATTCCTTCAGAAAGTATTAATCTAATACCACTACAAATCAGTTTCATAATTTTCCAATAAAGTAATGAGCTCTGAATAAATTATTGAACAAGTTTCCATTTTGATGAGCTTGTGAAGTATGTACTAGTAGTTATACATCTAAAAATTAAAGTAAAATTCATGCATGAGTATAATAGTCTAAATCTTCCTCTGCCTCAATCTCATAGCATTCCAGTGAATAGTGAGACTATAATAACTAAATAAGTAATAGAGGCTAATTCATGTCTTGCAAAAGAGATACTAAAAATATGCTTGCAAATCTCCCAAAAAAATTAAACAAAAGCTCTTACTGACATTATGACTACCCCACCCAGTTCTACAACTTTTCATAACACCTTGACTATCCAACTTACCATTTAAAGGTTTGTGACCTAAACTAGAATTAGGGATTGAAGGGGTTTAACCCTCACTAAATCCCATAAAATTTCTACCAGAGGACTCTAACTACCCTAAAGTCCTCTCCTCCAAATTTCAAATCATTTCAAGGTCTTTTGACCACATGCCCTTCTCAAACCCCCAAAGCCCAAACATAGGTTTGAACTTGGTTCCTAAGGCA